>RJWJ010000886.1:0-74164 GCA_004363605.1 Indri indri
CCTGAGCAAGAGCGAGACCCCGTCTCTACTAAAAAATAGAAAGAAATGATATGGACAACTGAAAATACATATATAGAAAAAATTAGCCGGGCATGGTGGCGCATGCCTGTAGTCCCAGCTACTCGGGAGGCTGAGACAGTAGGATTGCTCAAGCCCAGGAGTTTGAGGTTGCTGTGAGCTAGGCTGACGCCACGGCACTAGCCCCAGGCAAGAGAGTGAGATTCTGTCTTGAAAAAAAAAAAAAAAAAGAACTATATGCTCATTTTACCAGGTTTAAAGATGTGATGTTCACTAGTGGACCCAGGTGACCAGCAATATTTATTGGGGAAATGATAGAGCAGTGGTTCTTAACCAGGAGTGACTGTGACCTGTAGGGGACATCTGGCCATGTCTGGAGACATTCTTGGTTTTTACAACTGAGGAGGGGAGAGTGCTACTGGCATCTAGTGAGTAGAAGCCAGGGATACTGCTAAACATCCTACAATACACAAGACAACCCACACAACAGATAATTTTCTGCCTGGCCCAATATATCTATAGTGTTGGGGCTGACAAACCCTGTACTAGAAGAAATGGAACTGGAGGCAAAAAGAGTTGGCAGTTACCAGCATGGAAATGTTTTTGCCAATTAAAGGAAACTGAGGAAAAGCACACCTTGTTTGCTTGTTTGAAAAAGGGGAAGATGAGTACAGCTCTGGGTTCTGACAAACTCAAGAATAGCATGTTTATAAGGGGAGAGTGGGCCCACAGACTGCCGTGTATGCAGGTGGCCTGCTCCGCTGACACTGTCGGGGGAAGGGCAGAGCTGGATTATACTCCCACTGGGGTGGCAGCCAAGTGACTCTGTGCCTCTGAGGTCACAATCCCTGAATGACGGAAGTGCCAAAAGCAGTGATAAGGATCAGGGGATCACAGCAGATCAATGAAAGCAATGACAATCGATTTCTGGATATCTATTAACACTAGAGCTAAGAGCTATATCCAGGTCTGCCCAGCACCAAATCCATTCAGGCCTCTTCACAGACAATAAAAGGGCAACAGATGCTCCTCCACTTACAATTGGGTTACATCCCAATAACCCCATTGTAAGTTGAAAATATCACAAGTCGAAAATGCATTTAATACACCTACCTACAGAACATCACAGCTTAGCCTAGCCTACCTTAAATGTGCTCAGAACACTTACATTAACCTACAACTGGGCAAAACCATCTAATACAAAACCTATTTTATAATAAATTGTTGACTAACTCATGTAATTTATTGAGTGCTGTATTGAAAGTGAAAAACGGAGCCGGGCGCGGTGGCTCCCGCCTGTAATCCTAGCACTCTGGGAGGCCAAGGCGGGCGGATCATTCTGAGCTCAGGAGTTTGAGACCAGCCTGAGCAAGAGCGAGACCCCGTCTCTACCAAAAATAGAAAGAAATTAATTGGACAGCTAAAAATATATAGAAAAAAAATCAGCCGGGCATGGTGGCGCATGCCTGAGTCCCAGCTACTCGGGAGGCTGAGGCAGTAGGATTGCTTGAGCCCAGGAGTTTGAGGTTGCTGTGAGCTAGGCTGATGCCACGGCACTCGCCCCAGGCAAGAGAGTGAGACTCTGTCTCAAAAAAAAAAAAAAAAAAAAGAAAGTGAAAAACGGAATGGTTGTATGGGTACTTGAAGTACAGTTTCTAATGAATGCATATCGTTTTTCCATCATCACAAAGCTGAATCGTCGTAAGTCAGGGACCATGTGTGCAGAAAAAGAGCAAAGACACTACGTGCCAAAAACCAGAAGCCAAGGACCCAGGGAAGCAGAGAAGAAGCCGGCTCTTTGCTAACATCCAGGTCCCATACAGAGCCTCCTCTCAGCCTCCTCCAGCAGTTGCTCCAATCTCATCCTCCTTCAAATTCTTTTTGCTATTTGCCCCTCTTAACTCCCTTCTTGTCCCCTTTTCCCTCTCCCCACCATTCTCTAATTTGTCCTTTCCCTTCTTTCTTCTTCTTGCTCCTTTCCTTGCTTCTTAATGGTCTATGACACTGAAACTGAAGTGTAATTGAAACATGGTTAGTGGTGTTAAATGAAGTTTCATCTCTCCTGCTTTTTATTTTTGAATACTTTATGCTTAACTTTTTATGTGCCTTGACAATAAAACCTACATTTAGTTGCTTTCTAACTTTTGTGAACCCTTTAATTAATCTCGCTTGTGCATCAATAGCCCTAAATGGGGGTGGGAGTGGGGGTGGGTTACTTCATCCTTGCTCTGGGTACTTAATCTGTGTGGCTGATAGATCAAAACCAATGCAATTAACTGCATCCAGAGGAATTCAGATTTGAAGTGAAGAAGAATTTCCTTACATTTAGACCATTGCAGTAGCCTCCTACCCATCCTCTACCACCAATCTTTCTTTATTCAATCTACCTTTTTGCGGTATTAACACCATCATTTCTTGTTCCAAAACCGTTAATGGCTCCCCACTGTCCAAAGAACAGAGTGAAAATTCCTTCACCTGGCATTCAATGTCCTCTATCAACCTACTAGGAAGTTCCAAACTAAAAGCGGCTTCCAGGAAGGGAAATTGTGAGGAAGATGCACTTTTCTCCTAGAAGTATTCATATACAGGCCAGGTTACCTCTGGAAGCATTCATATACAGGCCAGGCCAGTGTTATATACAGAATAAGGGATGCTAAAAAGCAGTAGCTGATCTGCACGGAAGCCTCTTTCCCTCCTTAATGAACTATGCCTCTTAGTATTCATACCCTTGTGTAGTCCTCTCCTTGAATCTGTACTGGTCCTGTGACCAAGAGAATAGAGGAATGATACAGTGTGACTTCCCAGGGTAGATCAAGAGAAACCTTGCCATTTCTGTCTGCATCTCTCAATACCACTCACTTTCAGGATGCTTCTGCTCAGAACCCAGCTGTCATGCTGTGAAAAGCCCAAGGCACATGGAAAGGCCACTTGTAGGCATTCCATTCAACAGCCAGCATCACGTGCCAGCCACATGAGTGAGCCAGAGTAGATGTCCAGCCTAGTTGAGCATATAGATGATGCCTGCCCCAGTCTCCATTTGACCACAGCAACATGAGAGACGCCAAGCGAGAACAGCCCAGCTGAGCCCAGTTAATCCACAGAACCATGAAGATAATAAAATGCCAGCTTCACTTGAGAAATGTCCTAGATGAACCAATGAAAACTAACTTTATTAAATCTTGACCCTCGATATATGTCTTTTATTCTTTGTAACAAAATAGGAATTACATGATTGTCTCAAGAAAAAGCACTTGTGCAACTGAGTTGCAAGCTAAACTAGCCACTTTCTTGATGGAACACCATTTTTACTTGAAAGAAAGATTAACAGGCAAATTATGATTATTTAGACTTCAGTATGAGAGACTTCTTCTTGAAAATGAAGTGAGATTGTCACTTCAAAAAAGAGAACTGATAGTATGTTACCAATTATTAAAACCAAGCTTTTAAGAGAAAATCTAATGATGGAAAACTTGAGTCTACCACTGTCAGCTTGACAGCTTCCTAATACTTGAAGACTTTTCTGATGAGATCAGTGGTGATATTAATACGATTTTCTAACATGATAAAATGTGTCAACACTTGGAAGATTTATATAACACAGTGAAACAGTATTTCCCGATGACCAATTCAAAGTAAAAGATCCATTCAAAGTGCAAGACAGACCAATGGATTTTAATGTCACAAAGTATAGTAAGTTTGCTGATAAGGTTCCAGACTTCACATTGCAACTAACCTTTAAGAAATTACCACTTGTTGAGTTTGGTATAGTATCAAAGAAGAACAGCCACAATTATCTGTAAAGGCTACTAAAATACTTCTCTCTTTCTCAACCACAAATCTGTGAGACCAGATTTTCTTCATATCCTTTAAACAAAACAACATATTGCAAAAGATTGAAAATAGAAACAGATATAAGAATTCAGCTATCTTTTATTAAACACTTTATGGCAAAAATGTAAAACAATGTCACTCCCCTCAATTCTTTTTTTTTTTTTTTCTACTTTTTAAAACAAGAAGCCCAGCCAGCCCGCGGGCCAGCCGTTACCGCTCTGGCCTGGCTGGCAACTCAATTCTTTTTGTTTTGAAAAATAGAAATTTTTCATTAAAAATGTCATGATAACATATAACAGGTTTATAATTACATTATTATATTAAATGAATTTAAAAATTAGTAATTTTTTAAAATTCCTCAGTTTTAATTTCTAATATGGAAGCTCTGGGGTCCTCAATAATGTTTAAGAATGTAAAGGGGTCTTGAGGCCAAAAAGTTTGAGAATTATTGTTCTCACAGTATTCTAAAGTTGACTTCAAAATAAACTATCTTTCTTTCAAGGCCCAATCTAAGACCCAGTTTCTCCAGGGACAAAGCCAGCCCCCAGTGATGATTTGTTCTTCTCAACATGTATCCTTGTACGGCACCATGTTCTCACTACCCACCAGTTCTCTCATATTTGAAAAATCTTAGCTGGGCCCAGTGGCTCACACCTGTAATCCCAGCACTTTAGAAGGCTGATGCAGGAGGATCACTCGAGGCCAGGAATTCAAGACCAGCCTGGGCAACATAGTGAGACCCCCCGTTTCTACAAAAAATTTTTTTAAAAATGAGCCAGGTTGGGTGGTGCACACCTGTAATCCCACCTATTTGGGAGGCTGAGACAGGAGGATTGCTTGGGCTCAGGAGTTGGAGGCTGCAGTGAGCTATGATCATGCCACTGCACTCCAGCCTGGGCAACAGGGCAAGACCTGTACATATATATACATACACACACGCACATACATATATATATAAAAAAAAAGAATAAAAAATAAAAAATCTTTTTTGTACAGATGTCTTCTTTCCTGAGCTAGGTTCCCCACCCCTGGAGGGGGCAAGGGCAGCCAAGGACCATGTCTGAACATCTGAAACATCTGTCACAGTACCTAGTTCACGGAAGTACCTCAGGAGGGTAAGACTAAGATGGCAACCACCACGGCTTTTTGAGTTTAACATTGAAAAATATGATAAAGGTATAGCTTCATCTTTGCCAGATGAAGCCAAGAAAGAAAACTTCTAGCTGGGACTAGGAGCTCAAAGCTCAGTGATGAACTGGACAAATGACCCCTAGACATGGACAATTGCTGCTACCGTGGCTAGCTGCTGCCAAAGCAAATGACAAAGTAAATCAGTTCAACTCCCTGTCCCTGCTCAGGGGGAACTTCCACCTCACCCCCTCTCAGGGAACCTCAGAAGCCTCCAAATTCCCCTTCCTCCTTCCTCACATTCCCTTCAGAGGAAAGGACTGGGTATGGGTTTGAGAACAGGAGGGGCCCCTGCCCAGGACCTTCTTGAAAGATCCACAAACAACCTGACCCCCACAGACTGACAGACACAGGGGCTCACCACCCTGTTTGGCAACAGGAAAACCCGCGGAGTGTTAAAGGCAGAGAAAGGGAAGTAAAGCCCACAAACAGCTACTGGAACCACTGAACTTCAGAGATTAAACAAGTCACACAGGAGGCCCACATTTCCCCCGGCCCCCAGCAGGGACCCACCATAACCCAGCTTCTCAAATAGTTGGGACAATGAACATCGAATTCCCTGGAGCTCCCCTTCTGAGTTTATAAAACCTGCCAGGCATCCTGAGAACAGGGAAACAGCAATGGGAAACCCAGAGCATTGTTCAGACTCTGGTGAGGATGCCCGACCCCAGCAGAGATGGAAGAAACAAGCGTGTATGTTATGCCCAGCTCTCATATATGCCAGTGTACCATGGACCTGTGAGGCAGGAGAGGAATCTGTTTTCTACTATTATCATTTTCCAAGTGCCTGGCACATAGTTGGCACTCCAAAACATTTGTTCCCTAAATGACAGTGAATGATGGACATCTTTGGGGCCTGGCACCCTACACATTCATCATGGGCAGAGAAGAAAGTCTGTTCATTTATTCATTCAACAAATATTTATTCAGCGTCTCCTCTGTGCCAGGCACTGTCCCAGACACAACAGGAAGCAAAATAAGTCCCTGCCCTTGTGCAGTTTATGTTTTAGTGGGTGCAAAGGTGAGAATCTGCATGCTCCTGAAAAAACTATGTAAGCCACAGACATTTAATAATTGTTTATTAAGTGCCTACACTATGTGCAAGTGATGGGTACCAGATGCTAGGCACACCTTGGATCCGGGACTCAGCACTGGCGAGATTATTTCATATTCAAGGCTGGGACCCTAAATCTGGATCCTGTGTCAGTCAACTGTGAGAGGCCTCTGAGTAAGGGAAATGAGATTACCTCTTTGGTGCATCTGTCTTCATCTGTCAATGAGCAGAAGCCACTGTGTGAGTACCACGTGCATGCCCAAAACACCACACACGACTGCAGGATAGAAAGAAAACCAACACCTTTAGCTGAGAGGTGCCAGGAGTCCAAAAAGCAGCTCTAATAAGTTATAATTAAACACCAGGGCTCAAGGAGTGCTCCCAAAGGTGAGCAATCTGTCTCCTCGTCTGTCCCTCACACACACAGCCAAAGATGTAATTCGGAGCCTGAGTCAGCAAACATTTCCCAATTCTGGAAGTAGTCTGCTCACTCCCAAGCAAGCAGACGCTGGCTTTACTGACTTTACCAAGGTGGGGCAGAAGAAGCTGACAAAGGAAGGAAGGACCCGTGCCCAACACTCCCCCATGGGTGGCAGCTAATAAATGGAGACGCCCTGAGTCATGCTTGATTCCTTGACCAAAGCCATGTGGAGACATGACCGGAGTCACACCCCAACCACCAGCATGGTGAGTTATGAAGGCTAGGAACCATACGCCAAGGGAGAAGACCCACATGTCTGAAACCTGATGCAAGGGGCCATTCTCTCCCTGCCAGGCTCAAGCCAAGTACCCAGCTCTCCTCTGACACCCTGGAATCCAGCTGCTGCAAGCAGCCCTTCCTCCTGGCTCCGACGACAGAGAAAAATGCTCAGGGACATCAAACCATCTCAAGAAACAGCCATTGGGCAATCTGGGACAACATGGCACAGACAAGGGCATCAGGCACAAGTTTTCTGACATGACACAAGCAAGGGCCTGGCAGGACAGATAATCCACAGAGATGCTGGATAGGGAGAAAGAAGAGAATGTTTCTAGTGTAGACGATGCTGAGCAAAAGGGCTGGCTCCTGGCATTTCCAGGCCCTACAGGGGCACTGGAGGAAGGCACTACAGTTCAGCTTCTCAGCCTTCAGGGATCACCCAGGAAGGTGGGCCTTGGTGACAGGATACAGCTGAAACCTTTAGAAGCAACAGACCCAACTCCTGCAAGGAGCTGCACTGTCCCGTGACATGCCAGGATCTACAGGCCCTGAGAAGAGCTTGCACAACAGCCGAGGCAGCTGCATTCTGACCAAAGCAGAGGCCTACTGACTTCCCAGGCCAGTGCCCTACACTGGCTGTCCTCTTACCAGGCCCCCAGGCAAGGGGTCTAAGGGACCACAGGTGGGGTTGGAAGGCTGAGGAGGGCAAGTCTTCCTCAGTGGGCTGAGACATATACAAAAAAGCAGTGGCGAAGAGGCAAAGAGAAAGGCAGCCAAAGAGCAGTCAGTTCATTAAACTAAGAAGCTGATAAGCTGCATCATCTGCCGAATAGTGTCAGGGGCCTAGCTGCCCGTATCTTTCAGAGGCTCTGCAAAAATTACTGAACGGGAACTTGGTAATTGATAAGCACAATTACCCGCTCAGAAAATGACAGAGTGAACAAACTGCAAGAAGCTCACCAGCCAGGGCTGCTGGTGCCAGAGCTGCTCGACAAGCACTGGGCTTGACCTGTTCTCAAACCCTCTCATCTGCTGCCTCAGCAGAGAGCACTACTAATTACTAACGGGTGAGCACAGACAGAGGCGTGGCAAACTGCTCAAAAGGGTCAGGTAGAGTCCTTCTTGGGAGCCAGAGACTGCATTAAAAAACTGCCAAACACTCATCCTGAACCTCTTTAGAATGACCCATTAAAACCCTGGAGGGATGTTTTTCACAGGAACAAGAGACCCTTCTGGTCCCTTCTGCCCAAATCCCCACCACCACCCAAATGCTACGTAGAGGAGACTCAGGGTCAGTGGAGCGGGAACTAGCTCAACGACAGGCCATCTACGATCCTACTGCTTTCACAGGAAAGGGTCAGTGCACAAGAGGATTACAAAACTTTAAAGTCTGGTCGAGCTGGTTCAGTTGGCTCTCCACCACAGCTCCCGAAGGTTGCCAATTCTGCGTCCACTCTGGCTCAAAGACAGCACAATCCTCAAAAGAGGAGACCTAGAAACCTGGTGCCAGGTGAAACAACAGGCCTTCATTTCTAAATGTGAGAGTGGGTCATGCTTTCAGAATCCTCCAAGATCAGGTTGAGCAGAAACAGAGGATATGTTATTTCCTGAAGATTTCTCTAGGGAACCGATGCCAAATAAAGGAGCTGAAATTGAAAGATCTGAAAAGAACTTTCTGCCTGGCAAGAAGGTTAAACATCCAGACACACCATGAAGGTGGTGGGCTCTGTAGCCTCAGAGAAGTTGAGCTACGTGACTGGAGGCAGACAACTCGAGTCCCTGACAAGGTCTAACTAAGGCAGCCTCACAACTTGCTCAGACAGTATCAACCCGATACCCCTACCATGCGTGGGCAGATGAAACAGAACCCTAGTGTCAGCCTCCCCGGAGGATCTGCAGGAAATTAAGCTTCCAAGGAAAAAGGAGGGAGAAGAGAGACTCCAAGAGAACCTGTTCGGTGACCGACATCACAGGCACATTCACTCTGTCAAAGACGTATGAGAGAAAATCAGCAGCTGGTTCAAGCTACCAATAGTAAAGGGGGCAGATGCCTTCCAGCCACAGGGCTATCAGACTGGCAATCATGTCAAAACTCAAACAGGAAAATATGTTCTGGAGCCAGTACAGAGGGAAATAGGTCAAAGACCACAGGCATTCTCTGGGGTATAGCTTCTGGAGACTTCTCTTCACTCTTTGGGATGGGGCATAGGGTGGAGGGTGGGAGTAAGGGCAGAGATAGGCTGGGGTAACATGGTTTACATGTGTTCCACACATCCAGAGTTGGAAGACACAGAATCATGTTTCCTGGAAGGGGAAAAGAGTTGGATGAGGCCTCTGGCTACCCCTGGCACACAACCAACTCAGCGCTTTCTCTCTCCAAGGGTTCGTGGAAGTCAACAGACTCATAAAGCGGAAGTATTAAAGCTGAGATTAGAAGAATGGCCTACGAATTGGACATCATCTCTGATGCAACATCCAAGTGAATTCTCCCACACAGACATACCTGTTATTTGCCTCGGACATTCAGCCCCTTAATTCAATCAAGGTCTGAACACTCTCACGCACCCCATGGGTATTTCAACTGCAGGTCAAGTGAAAGCAGACTCGTACGCGGAGCTAGGGCTTCTCCCTGAAGCAGAGGCAAGGAACAGGGAGGGAATGGGATGTGGGTGACAGGAATGCAAGGGACAGGGCTGATATGAAGGAAATCAGAGAAGGGCAAAAGCAGGGCCTCTGGAGGGAGGCTTAGGTAGACAGGGATGGCAAGTATTGGTCGGAAAAAGCCTAAGAACACACTGAGGAAGAGGATGAGGACCCGTAATACCAGGAGGGATCGCCCAACAGTAGAAGACGAAGGGGACAGGATTGGGAGAAGAGCGTAAAGACTGAGAGGGCAAGGGTGGGAGTACGACGGCAGGAGACAAGGATAACGAGGGGGTCAGAGGAGAGAATCCCCAAGGAGACCCTGGGCAGACAGGGCAATGGATTTGAGGACACCAGAAAGGGATGAAAGGAAGAGGCCAGAGGCAGGACGAGGAGTGGGAGAGCACCCCGGGCCTGAGACGGGGCTCTCAGAAGTGGAAGGAGACGGAGCCACGAGGCCCAAAAAGGGGCACAGAGTCGGGTGGAAGGAGGCCCGCGGTTCGGGCTCAGACAGCCATGGGGGTCCAAGGGCGGGGCCGCGGCGGCAGCGGGGGGCGCCAGCAGGGCAGCGGTCTGGCGCCGGCCGGCCCGGGCCGGAGTGTCGGGAAGCCGCAGCGGCGCGGTCCGCGGACCCCGCCGCTCCACGCCCCGCTCGCCGCCGGGCCTCGCGCCCCAGCGCCGCCGGCCGCCTCGGCCCGGGCCCGCCACTCCCCTCCGCTGCTTGCCTACCCGCTTCCCCCGACCCGGACTGACCTGACCCGGCTGCCTACCGCGCCACCGCCGCCGTCCCGCAGGCTCCGAGGAACCCTCCGGCTCCTGCCAAAACTTTTCCCATTAATCCCCAGCTTCGCAGCAGCCGTGGCGTCACACGCTCCACGGTTCGGCCCCGCCCCCGTCAGCGTGACGTCACCGCGCAGCTCGGCCCACCCTGCCCACGCCCCCTGCCTCCCGGCTGCGGCCAATCAGCGCTCCGCCTGGAGACGCGCCCGGCTCTGCCCCTCCGCCGCGCACTCACCGCCCGGGGCCGCCTGCAGTGCCCTCTCGTGCGGGGCGCGGGCGCAGCTGCCGGGCGCGGAGCTGGGGAGGAGCCGGGAGCACGGGGCTAGTAAAACGAGTCCAGCAAGTATCACGAAAGGGAATTTAAAGGTGGAAGGGAATTTAGATCATCTAGTACAACCTCCTCATCGTCCAGAGGAGAAACTTAGGCCCAGAGAAGCAATGCTGAGCCTAGAGCTCGGTCTCCAGACTCCTAATCCAGTGCTCAGTGCACTAGAGGAGACTATGCTGCCCGTAACTTTCAAAAAACGTCTTTCCTCTCTGGAGAGGCTTCTGCAACTGGAAACTCACGGTTCTGGACTTCTTACTTTTCTTCCCATGTGCTTATCCAATACGCTTGTCCGCCCAAATGGGGAGCATCCTCCCTATTGTAGAAAGTTCTGTTCTTCTTAACCCAGGTCTTTAGGACCTGGAAGGGACCTGTTATCCCAACCTGTCCCTTAGGACATACTGTAAAATGGTACCTAGCAGCTGGGAGGCAGTCTGGTGGAAGAAGTTGACTTTCATCAGGAAATGAACAAAACTTGACTCTCAAGTTTATGACCGGTGGGTAACTCTCTCCTCTCCACCATCATTAAAATAAATAGAACCCCTCCCCTCTGTCACGCACTCAGGCCACACCCTCAGCTGTCTGGATAGTGGAACTATGAATGATTTTTTTTCCTTCTTTCTACTTCTCTTTTTTTACTACGTTTTGAAATGAATGTTCATTGCTTTTGTAATTTAGATGTCAACCTCCTTGACCTTTGAGACTGAAGTAAAAATGGCCTGTGGAAATCAAACCCCCCCCCCCCCCGCTAAGATTTTTGCAAATTTCTGGGGACTTGTATCTCCTAAATATCTCTGCCTCTGGGCTTCTGCTTTTGCCAGGCAGTTGCTGTGCCGCAGTTCAGATATCTGGAGATGAAACTCAGCCCTTCCTGAGGACTGCTCCCACACAAAATATTTGTGAGTACAGAAGAGGTTAGGATGCTCTGGGCCCTGGGGCAGGGTCACATGGTACATGGCAAGCAGTTTAAACTCACCCATCCGAAGTTCTTGAAAATCCTTTCTGCACCCCCCACTGAGGTTTTCTAACTGGCCCTTCACCTCTCCGGGCCTGGCCTCCTCCCAATCACTAAGTTTCCTCTCCCCTCCTAGCTGCCCCAGAGTTCTCTCCTCTGTCCCACCCTCTCTGGAGAAGATACAAATTCTCTGACTTTGCAGGTAGAAAGAGATATCTTAACCATATCTTTTCACAGCTTGGGTTCCTGGCAACACGTATGCTTTGCAGATCTCACTTTCACTTCTAACACGTCTATTTCCACTAATAAAGACAGTTCCCCGCCTGAAAGAAATTCTGAGAGTGCTGTTAAGGTATTACATTTTTCTCCTCATTTTGTTTTTATATTAGGAATACATAAAATTGTAATCCCAGCCTTTGGGAAACTGAGGCAGGAGGATCGCTTGAGGCCAGGAGTTCAAGACAAGCCTGGGCAACATAGCGATACCTTGTTTCTTCAACAACAACAACAAAAAAAAAAAATAGAAAAATTAGCCAGGCGTAGAGGCACACGTCTGTAGTCCCAGCTACTCCGGAGGCTGAGGCAGGAGGATCGCTTGAGCCCAGGAGTTTGAGGTTGCAGTGAGCTATGATTGTGCCACTGCACTGCAGCCCAGGCAACAGTAAGACCCTGTCTCTTAAAAAATAAATAAATAAATAAAATTTAATATAATATATTTAATAAGTGTCTATATATTTATTGTTTAGACTCCATAACTCTACTTTGGGTAATCTGTCTTGAGGAAATAACACTAAATACAGAAAAGGCTTTATACACAAAAATGTTCATTACAGTATTATGTGAAACAACAAAAATAACAAAACAACAAAAAACTGAAGATCCCTTGGTTGTCCAACAACAGAGAAATGTTTAGGTAAATTATGCTGTATCCCTCTGGGAATATTATACAACCATTGAAAATGATGCCTAAAAAGAGTTGGTAATACAGCGGAAAAATGCTATGATCTGATATTAAGTGGAAAAAGGCAGAAGATGATGGTATGTGTGGAGTGAAATCACACTGTATGGAAAACTAAAAATTAGTGTAGGAAAAAACTGGAAGGAAACACACTAAAATGATATGAGCAATTGTCTTTGGGTTATGGTTCTGTGAGTTATTGTCTTTCTATATTTTTATTCTGAACATGGTTTTTTTCCCATAATGGAAATGGGATTCATTTGCTTTTTAAGAGAAAAAAAGCAAAATCTTCCTTATATTGAGCAAAAATTTATATTCCCTGGTGCTCTTACCCAGTACTCTTAGTTCTACCTCTTGGAGGTAAACTGAGTCAAATTGTTTTCCATATAAGAGCTCTTCTGATGTTTGACCCCATTCCCCTATATTTTTCTTTTTCAAGTGACAGCATCCTTAGTTCCTCATGTAAAATGATTATGGCTCCCTTTACCACAGAGATTGCTGGCCTCAGAATGTGTCACTTTATGTATACGCATCCTCCTCAAGACTTTCCTTGTATCAACCTAAATAAACAGAGAGAAGCTCTCTAAAAGAAAAGCTATTTATTTGGGAATAGAGCATTGCAATGGGAACACACATGCCATAGTAAACTATGTATGTATTCGGGGAGGTATAGGAAGACAGGTTTTTAAAGGAAAAAATGAGGAGGATTATGTAATTGTTTTGAAGTAATTACCCTTGGATACAAAGATCAATAACAAGGGTGATGCCCGTCCGAAGTTGGACAGGCAGTTGCTGGGCAGTTGCTGGTCCTTGCACAAGTATTTTTTCGTGTAAGGTTGTGATGGCCTTTGTGCAAAGTTATGGTTTTAGTAGAGTCTTTCTTGTGATCAATACGTGGATGAGAACACTCTCTCCATGGCCTTCCCTGGCTCTATTTGTTAGTTTTCTTAACATGAGTGACTCCATTTTGATTTTGACAACTTTCACTCTTGCTTTTGGCCATCCAACTTCTGAATCCTCTTCCCATATTTGGGGAATCTCCCACTTCAGACTCTTCCTCCACTTTATTTTATTTTATTTTATTTTTTTGAAACAGAGTCTCACTCTCTTGCCTGGGGGGAGTGCTGTGGCATCAGCCTAGCTCACAGCAACCTCAAACTCCTGGGCTCGAGCAATCCTACTGTCTCAGCCTCCCGAATAGCTGGGACTACAGGCATGTGCCACCATGCCCGGCTAATTTTTTTTTTTCTATATATATTTTTAGCTGTCCAATTAATTTTCTTTCTATTTTTGGTAGAGACGGGGTCTCGCTCTTGCTCAGGCTGGTCTCAAACTCCTGAGCTCAAACAATCCGCCCGCTTCGGCCTCCCAGAGTGCTAGGATTACAGGCGTGAGCCACCGCGCCTGGCCTCTTCCTCCACTTTAGAAGCTGAAAATGTCAGGCATTTGCTCCCAGCTTCCTTTGCAGCTAGGGCATGGCCACATGACTGGGGCTCCACCAGTCAGACGCGTTGGCAGCTGGGAAGATGAAGAAGTAGGGAGCACGTGTAATCCATCAGGCAAATGCAGCAGCAGCTCCACCCGAGTTCCAGAGACAGCCGGGCAGCCGTTGCGAGAGCAGCACCAGCATGTGCCGACGTCGGCCAAGGATGCAGCAGCATCTCTACCCAGAAGTGGCAGCTGGGTGTCTTCACAAGAAATGTTGTGTGGTCTGATTTCAGGTATTGTCTCTGACGACACACCTCCCAGCTGGCTCACTCATCCTTCCAATTACTTGAGGCACTCTCCTATATTCTACAAATAAATGTCTTTTCTGATAAAATCAGTCAGTTGCTGTTACTTGAACCACAAACCCAGACTAAAACAGCTTACCTGAGTCTTCATTTTGACTCGGTTTGCCCTCAGGGACAGCTCAGAGTGGGAACACTTGGCCCCTGCCAAGCTGCTACAGTCCTTCCCAGACCCGCCAGGGATCTCGGCTACCCAGACCTGCTCTGATGCCCAATTATTTTCTTTTTTTCCTTTTTCCCCCTTGCTTGTACAGGGTGAAGGAACTGATTCCCAGTTGTTTATAACTAAATAACTTGCAGCACGGAATAGGAAAGCTATTGTGAATTAGATTCTGACCTCCTTCATAGCCATTTCGGGCTCTAGCCAGCAGGTGGCCACCTCCTTAGTCTCCTGAAATCAGACATTCCTTCCCCTCCCACTGCCACAGGGAACAGAGAAGTGATTTTCAGCCAGCACCTCTTTGGCTTAACCTGCAGCCTCAAAGGCCACACGTGGCCCTCCGGATCCCCGAGTGCAGCCCCTCGACCAAATCCAAATGTTACTGAACAAATTCTCAAAGTTTGGATTCAGTCAAAAGGCCACATTCAAGAATCCAGAAGGCCACATGTGGCCCCAAGGCCTCAGGTTCCCCACTCCTGGTAGGTAGACTCCTGGCAACAGTTGCTAACACGCCTCTTACACTCCAGCCCCGCCCTCCCACCTCTCCTCACATACAAGCAACAAAGAAAGAGAGATGACCTGGGACCATGAAGACTGTGCTTTCCATATGGCCCCCAGAGTTTATGGATATCTCTGAGGTCATCAGAGACAGGACACACTATTCCTTTGTCCAGGATGCTGGAAAGGATAGAGGAGTTATTTTCTAACCCTGGAATTAAAAGAATAGATAATATTCTTCTCCTGCCCCCTAGAAATGTCCCCCAAGACTGACAGCTTCTCATGTCAATTCCAACATGGATTGTGCTCAGGCATCAGGGTGATCTTCCTTTCACTGTATCATACCTCAACAATCAATCCCTCCCTGTGCCCTACCACAGAACATTCAAAAGCCTGGAATGAACCCCATTTACAGATGAGAAAACTGAGGCTCAAGGTTGGCTTGCCACCTCAAGTCTAAACCCATGCAGCTGGATACGGTGGCTCATGCCTGTAATCCCAGTGACTAAGAAGGCTGAGACAGGAGGATCACTTGGGGCCAGGAGTTCAAGACCAGCTTAGGCAACACAGTGAGACCCCCATCTCCTAAAATAAAATTAAAGGAACGCTCATTCTATTTTGTAGAATAAGGTGTTGCCTAGTTCATTAAATAAATAATAAAAGCTCTTTCCCTGCTGCCACTGAGGCACACAGAGGCAAAGGCTTGGTGAGTTCAAGATTCAGCTTCACCCACAACCCACCGCCACAGTCCGGGAAGGCATTGCTGCTGGAGGTGTAATGGACATTAATACTGCTTTACAAGAGGTGCTGAAGATCACCCTCACCCATGGTGGCCTTGCTCATGGAATTTGCAAAGCTGCCAAAGCCTTAGACAAACCCCGAGCCCATCTTTGTGGGCTTGCCTCCAACTGTGATAAGCCTATGTATATCAAGTTGGTGAAAGCCCTTTGTGCTGAACACCAAATCAACCTAATTAAGGTTGATGACAATCAGAAACTGGGGGAATAGGTAGGCTTCTGTAAAATTGACAGAGAAGGGTAACCCAGAAAAGTGGTCGGTTGCAGTTGTGTAGTAGTTAAGGACTATGGAGAAGAATCTCAGGCCAAGGATGTCATCGAAGAGTACTTCGAATGCAAGAAATGAACAAATAAAACTTTGGCTCATGAAAATAATAATAATACAATAATAAAAATTAAAATTAATTAATTCATTAACTCTGCCTAGCTTCTAAGAATCTCTATAGTCATATCTCACTCTACCTTTCTAGTCATGGGTCCTCCATAGTAGTGGTCTTCAAAACCTTTTGTTCCTCTAGTCCTAAAAGAATATATAAGAACGATGCAGCCCCTTGCACATTTTAAAGATAGTAATTCCAAGCTTTTTCAAATATTAAGCATTTTTTAGCTAATTTATTTTTTTAATTCTTAAATTCTTGACATTACAGAACTAAACGGAAATTTATTAACATTCTTCTCTCACATTTTTTTTTTTTAATTTTTTTTTTGAGACAGAGTCTCACTCTGTTGCCCGGGCTGGAGTGCCGTGGCGTCAGCCTAGCTCACAGCAACCTCAAACTCCTGGGCTCAAGCGATCCTCCTGCCTCAGCCTCCCGAGTAGCTGGGACTACAGGCACCCCGCCACCATGATCAGCTAATTTTTTCTATTTTTAGTTGTTTGGCTAATTTCTTTCTATTTATAGTAGAGATGGGGTCTTGCTCCTGCTCAGGCTGGTCTCGAACTCCTGAGCTCAAGCAATCCTCCCGCCTTGGCCTCCCAGAGAGCTAGGATTACAGGAGTGAGCCACCACACCTGGCCTCACATTTTTTTTTTTTTAAGAGACAGGGTCTTACTCTTGCCCAGGCTAGAGTGCAGTGGCACAATCATACCTCACTGCAGCCTTGAATTCCTGGGATTACAATTATGAGCAACTGTGCCTGGCCCACTCTTACATTTATCAAAAAACAGAAATAAAATTCATGAGCCAAAAAACTCAGAACAAAACTAAAAACAGGGAGAAGCTTATAAAACTAAATTTGGATTGCAGCATTAACAGCTGAATGGAGAATGTGATTTTAAAATTCTTAGTAGGCTGGGCACATTGGCTCATGCCTGTAATCCTAGCACCTTGGGAGGCTGAGGCAGGAGGATCGCTTGAGCCTAGGATTTCGAGACCAATCTGAGCAACATAGCGAGATCCTGTCTCTATAAAAAACACAAAAATTAGCCAGGCGTGGTGGCTCATGCCTATAATCGCAGCTACTCAGGAGGCTGAGTGGGGAGGATCGCCTGAGCCCAGGAGTTTGAGGTTGTAGTGAGCTATGATGATGCCACTGCACTCCAGCCCAGATAACAAAGCGAGACCCTGCCTCAAAAATAAATAAATAAATAATATAAAAATATAAAATAAAATTCTTAGCAGATGATAAAGTTGTGTAGAAACTGAACACTTACAAATTATTAATATTTAAAACCTGGAATCACTGACCAGAAGTTCCACAGATAGAAATGGGAAAACTGCAGAAAGGGGTCACGGGGGAAACTAGTTCTAGCTGCACCCATGAGTTTCTCAGAGGAAGGCATTGATTAGATACCAGGCCATACTAATACTGGCAGCAGAACCCGTGACAGTGACCTGCCTACCAGAAGGGCCTTCTACTGGACTGGCAATTTTGATCTGGCCCTGGACCCCTGGCACATTTTTAAGGTGACATCTAATATTTTTCATTATTAGTTAAAGCTTAATAATTGCATGCATTATAGGATGTCTGGCAGCCAAAAAACCCCAACTTAATAGTTATAGAGGATCAATATAATTTCTAGTATTTATAAATATTGACATTTTAAAATAAGCAAGAATGGAAAAACAAACACCACATGTACTCACCATTAAATTGGAACTAATTGATCGAAACTTCTAGGAAATCAAGCAGGCAGGAGGGGGGAGGAGGGGATGGTTAAATTCGTACCTAATAAGTACAATAACTTTGACTCAAATCGCACAAAAGCAATTTCGACTCAAATTTTGTACAATTTGACTTAAATTGTACAAAATCAACTTTTGTAACCAAAACATTGTGCCCCCATAATATTCTGAAATTTTAAAAAAATATTATAAAAAGAAATGGTGACTGTATTTGACTTACTACCTCGCAGAGCAGCTATGAAGTCAAAAGAGGTGGTGTAAATGATCAGACATGAAAAATTAAAGCACTATTCAAATGTAAAAAGAAACCTGCTACGTAAGACTCAAATCTTACAGTGATTTAATACTCACCATCGTCCATTTAAAAAATATATGAATAAATTCTTCTTTACCAATCAGAAATTTTACATTGTACTTTTACTTCCTTGTACTTGTATCTCCATTCCACTTTCCCTTCAAAAATATAATCCCAATGTAACATATTTTTATTTTCAAAAGCCTTTTATTGATTACCATATCATATACCTCTGCAACCAAACTATGTATGTAAGTTGAAATTTTTTAATGTTTTAAGTTTCATATAACTATAAAGCTGTGAGACATTTTCTTCTGGCTTGAGGAGCCATTTCAAATATTAGTAATGCCCAATTGGTCAAAACAATAGAAATAATAGGATGTTTATAAATATTAAACACAAATACAAAAAATACATTGTAAACGTCTTTTTTTTTTTTAAGAGATGGAGTCTTGCTATGTTGCCCAGGCTGGACTCGAACTCCTGGGCTCAAGCAAACTGGGACTCCACTCATGTACCATGGTGCCCAACTTGTAAATGTATCTCAATGAAATGGATGGGCTACATTTTCCCCCTGGTTAGTTCATATACTCACAGTTGAATATTACTTACTGCTAGAATGAGACTGCATTCAACATGAATTCTAGACCTATTTTTTCATTATTAAGCTGAGGAACCTTGTTCATATAAGTAGATGGGAATTGAGAGTCTTGATATAACGATGGCATCTGATTCTGAGTTATTTGCCAAAAAATCACATAGAAATCTACTATTTTAAAAAACATTGCAAGCTGGGCCCAGTGGTGCACAACTGTAGTCCCAGCTACTCAGGAGGCTGAGGCAGACGGATCCCTTGAGTCCAGGATTTCAAAGTTGTAGTGTGCTCTGATTGTGCCTGTGAATAGCCACTCTCCAGGCTGGACAGCATAGCAAGAGCCTATCTCTAAATAAATAAATAAATATAGTTAATGACTTATCAGCCAACAACACAACTAAGTCCTTCCAGCTTTAAAAGCAAAGATTTGGAAACCTCCTGACTTAAGTACAAAAAGGATTTATTACGCAGCTTTCGAGCCATTTACTTTCTCAGCACCTGCAGTCATATTCCAGGATTGCAAATTGTTGCTTTGTTTGGTGTTTCATGAATTTAACCCCTCTAGGTAGTCCATTATTGAAAGAGAACAGATGGGTAAGTGGTGAATCTTCCTTTGGAAAGTAGGGAAGGTCAAATGGTGAAAGAAGAAAGCAGTTTTGGTAAAGAGAACGCTTGGAAGTTGAGGATCTGCAAATTAATTTTCTTAAAACTTTTTGTATCCTTTTATACCACTCCAATTAGAAGAAGGCCATTAATCCTTCCATCCAATATCCAGAATCCAGACTTCTTGTGCCCGTAAATGTGTCATGCTTCCTTCTGTGTATGTTGTTTCCGTGTTCTCCTATTGTCCTTTCTCATCTATGAAAAAGCAAGAGCTATCTCAAATCCCAGCTTCCACCTAAAGCATCCCTTTTCTCTGAATTCCTATAGCACTTAGAGTTTGAATTTCAAATCCCATCCCTGAAATCTGCACCTTGTTATATCAGCAGCTTTGTTTCATGGCACTTTAAATAGATTGTAACGAAGTTCCTTGCAACAGAATTTGGTGTTCTTGCAAAAGACATGAACTGTGATATCAGATAGCCCGTGAGCTTCAGGAGGGCAGGGACTCTGTTTTTGTTGTGTACCATACAGCCAGCACTTTGCACAATACCTGGCATATATTAAGAGCTTAATAAACATTTGTTGAATGAATGAATGGGCTTGGGTTTGAATCTTAGCTGCTCCAGCACTTTTTAGCCATGTGACACCCAATTGTTCACTTCAGAATTTATTTGTGCATATATTCATTCAACAAATATTTGTTGAATGTCTTCTAAGAGCCAAGCACTATGCTAGGCTTTGGGGACATAACTGTCCTTAAGGAACTCAAGCATTTAGTTATGGAGGCTGTTACATGAAGTAGGGTGGAAAGCATGGCCAGCGTGAGGCTTACAGAAACAAAAACGAGGGAGCTGCAAGTAGATCTAGGAGGCAGAGGCATAGTAAGCTCTCCTGGGCCAGATCATCATGGGTCTCATCTGCCACATATGGCAATTTGAACTTGTCTGTGAGCCAGGGTCAAAACTCTAGCATAGGGCTGGGTGCAGTGGCTCATGCCTGCGATCCCAGCACTTTGGGAGGCTGAGACTGGAGGATCATTTGAGGCCAGGAATTCCAGACCAGCCTGGGCAACATAGAGAGACCCTATCTCTACAAAAAATTTAAAAATTAGCCAGGTGTGGCAGTGCACGCCTGTAGTCCCAGCTACCTGGGAGGCTGAGGTGGGAGGATCCCTTGAGCCCAGGAGTTCGAGGTTGCAGTGAGCCACTGCACTCCAGCCCAGTCAACAGAACAAGACCCTATCTGTAAAAACAACAACTACAACAACAAAACTCTGGGATACCACTGAGGGACTGGAAATCAGGAAGGGTTGAGGACAAATCTGTATTTTAGAAATCCCATCCAGGCAGTATGGCAAGGAGACCTGGCTATTGCTGTTATCTACTTGGGAGGTGACAAGGGCCACAATAAGGCAGTGGCCATGAGACATGGCCCCAAGGTGTGGATTTGAGAGTAAGCCAGAAAGCCCAATTGACTGGATTCAGTGATTGATTAGATATAGGGCCCAATGAAGAGTCAAAGGTTAACACCCAGGTAGAAGATACGAAGGCCTCTACCATGGCAGTAGCCATGGGGTTGGAAAAGGAAGGACAGATATGAGAGTATGAAGGAGAATCTACTGGATTTGATGATGGGTTTTGGATGAGGGGAGTGAGAGAGGGCAAGTGAATCCTCCTAGGTTCTCAGATCTCTGTCTTGGGTAACAAGGTCAGTGAGGCAGAGAACATGGGGAGAAAAGCAAGTTTGAAAGTCTTTGGACAAGTTACCTAATCTCCCTGAGCCTCAATTTGTCCATCTGTAAAATGACAATAGAGATATCCAGCTCTTAGGGTTCTCATGAGAATTAAATAACCTGGGAAATTGCAAGGCCTAGAGTAGATGCTCAAACACACTCTTGGCTGATAATAGCAGTGCTCACTCATGTGCCAAACACTCAATCCTCACATAACCCTATAAAGTAGATGCAATTATTATCTCTATCTTACCAACGTGGGAACTGAAACACAGAGATGTGAAGAAACTTGACCAAAGGCAATCGGTCAGTAAGTAGCAGAGCCAGGTTTAGAACCCAGGCAGTCTAGCTCCAGGGTCTACATTCCTGACCACTTCAGTATCCCTTATTGCCTTGGAACCCATAACTGGACTCAAGGGCAGGAGAGATGGACAGACCTGAGCCAACAGTTCATTCCAACAGCAGTTTTTATTTGGAAATATGCCTCCACGATTTGGTGGCAGCCTGGGGGCAGGAGGCCCCTGGCTTGTTTGCTTGCTGTCTTTCCCCGCCCAAGGCATCAGGTCCTTTGGGCTAGAGCACAGGGCTGAGTTCTCGAGGATCAACATCCCAGACAGCCCCATGTCTGGGGCTTGGAGCTGGTGTGAAAGAGGAATCAGCTTCCATCCCGGACCGTTTTATGTTTGGAGGGTCTGGGCCCCTGGCAGCAGGACCTCAGCTCCCTCTCCTAGCAGGGGCTGGTGTCACCCACAGGCCAGCTGTGGCTAGGTCCTGGCGGACACAACATTGGGAGGAACAAGGGGCTAGGAGAGGCTAATTTTCTGGTGCTGGATCCAGTTTATCTTCCTGAGGGGTGGAAGCCAGGACTGGAGCCTCATCCCCTCCATTGAGGGACTTCTGCTGCTCACTGCTGGTGGGTGAGGAGGTCCTGCTGCCCTGGGATCCCCAACGGGTCAGACGCTTTAGGGAGGAGTCACGGCGGGCAAGCAGAGGGGGCTGGAAGCCTGTGAAGGAGCTGCTGGTGATGGGCCGCTTATCTGGCAGAGAGAATGCAGGAAGTGAGTAGGAAGTTGTGTAGTGAAGAGGAGAGACAAGGGGCCTTGCCTCAGCCCTGGGGAAGAGAACGCCTGACTTTCAGTCCTACCTGTGCTGGCCCTGGAGACCTGGAGGTGTCCCTTGCTCCCTCCCTTCTCCCTCCCAACTCCAGAGAAAGCTCCAGAGTCTACCCCTTCTCACCTCCAGGCTCAATTGGATGCATGAGCCGGTTCACCTGGACGTTCCAGTGTTTCACATTGGTGCTGGCCTGGCGCAACTTCCGCTGGGCAGCCTGTGGGGGCAGGGCCAGTGGGGAGTGGATCAGAACCACCATCCATGGCAGGGGGTCTTGATTTTTTCAGGTTCACAGACCCCTTAAAATCTGACGAAGGCTACTGATCAGCTCCTCAGAAAAATCCACGCATGTTCATAAAGAGTTATATACATGAACAGAATTTGCCTCCAATAATTTCAGGGGACTTGTGGACCCCCAAACGGTAAAAAAGATCATAATGATAGTTCCTATTTATGGAGCAGCTAAGATGTGTTAAGCACATTTATTATCTTATTTAACTTACAGAGCAGAAATTAACAACAAACAAGTTCAAAAGAGGTTAAGTGACTTGCCCAGGGATATACATTGAGTTCTAAACCACTGGACTACACCATCTCTCCAAAACCTAATGCAAGAACCTCTGCTCAACTTTCACAGAGCGATTAGCTCTGGGGTGGGGCTGGGGGTGGGGGAATTGTAGAGGAACTTTCCCTTTCTATGTTACATATTTCTCTTTTTTTTTGGCAGAGTCTCACTCTCGCCTAGGCTAGAGCGCTGTCACGTCAGCCTAGCTCACAGCAACCTCAAACTCCTGGGCTCAAGCAATCCTACTGCCTGGGCCTCCTGAGTAGCTGGGACTACAGGCACGTGCCACTGTGCTTGGCTAATTTTTTCTAGTTTTAGTTGTTTGGCTAATTTCTTGCTATTTATAGTAGAGACGGGTCTCACTCTTGCTCAGGCTGGTCTTGAACTCCTGAGCTCAAGCAATCCTCCTGCCTCTGCCTCCCAGAGTGCTAGGATTACAGGCGTGAGCCACCACACCCGGCCTATGTTACATATTTCTGTGTTTGAATTTTTTACAATGACTACATAAGCCAACAAAGTAAAATAAAATTATCAATATTAATAAAAATACAACATCAAAAATTAAAAAGAAAAACCCTCTTCTATGATTCAGGCTCCAAGGAGTAGAGCAAAAGTGCAGGGATAGCAAGATAGGGGATTGAGGCAGGTGTGATAGTGTGCACCTGTAGTCCCAGCTACTTGGGAGGCTGAGGCAGGTGGATCGCTGAAGCCCAGGAGTTCAAGACAGCAGTGAGCTATGAATGCACTCCAGCCTCGGCAACAGAGCAAGACCCTGTCTCTAAAAAAATATATATATATATATATATATAGGGGTGTGACCCCCGTGCACTTTGACAGCCAGCGCAGAGCCGTGGGGCAACGGCCAGGAATTGAGCAGGAGTGGTGGTGACCAGCTGCAGGCATCCTTGCTGTGTCCTCCTGGGCAAGAGGAAAGGGTCGTTTGGAGCCAGCAGTTTCCAACTTTCTGGGGGTCATTTGGAGTTCAGTGAGAGCTGGGAAGAATGTTCTCAAAGTGAAATCTGGGAAGAAGAAGCTCTTCACCTGAATTCTTTTGCTGAAAAAGAGAATTACTACTATGTCACTATGTTAATGAAAGAAGGGGTAGATGTGATTCATGATTCAGAACCAAAGAATGTAGAAGCTGAAGAAAATGAAAGTTGGGAGTGGGTTCCTTAGGAAGAATTTCTTCCACTAGACCAGCTTTTCTGGGTACTATGTTGTCTAAAGGAACAAGGCTATGATCCATTTAAAGAAGATTTGATCCATCTGATAGGATACAAAGGAAATCATCTCTAGGTGATCAAGAACATTTCTTGATTTTTTAAAAAAGATAAAAATATAGTCTAGTTAGGGAATGAAGATTACCCACAGTTAAGAACAATTCCATTTTATCTAAAATGTTCCTTATGATTGCCAATTTATTTGCAGTTTCTTAATATACCTACCATCCTTTCAGCCAGTACTTGAGAATATTTTTCTGAAAATGTCATTCGATGGTATTTCAGACAGAGAATATATGAGATAAATAGTGACATGGTGGTTAATCTGATTTCCATATTTATCTATGATATTTACTGTGCAGTTTGTCATTACCACCTTGCATGGAGTAGGGACAATAGAATTTGCCTTAGCGTTTCAGTTCAAATGCAAATCCTAATTCAAATACTGTAATTCAAACTTAAACACAGTATGCTGCAGCATTTATCATGTTTATTGATTTACCTCTTTTCTTTTATTTAAAAAAATTAGGGTGGGGGTAATATATTGTGTCAGTCTTTCCAACTAGAGGGAACAGGACAGGCCATTAGGGTCTATTTCCCAGGTTTCTGATTAAGAACCTAAGCCAAGAGCAGTGAGACGAACCATCTAATCTGCATCTTACCATTAGCAGGCCATGTGATTTTGGATTTCTGAGATCCAGTGTCCTTATATGTAAAATGAGGAGATTAGACTAGAGCGATGGTTCTCGGAGTGTGGTCTGGAGGGTTCTCAAGAGCCTTTCAAGGGTACTCAAGGTCAAAGCTGTTTTTATAATACTAAGATGTCATTTATCTTTGTCACTTTCATTCTTTCATGAGTGTACAGAGTTTTTCAGAGGCTACATGATGTGTGATATTGTAACACACTGAATGCAGAGCAGATAGGAGAATCTAGCTGTCTTCCATGAAATCAGACATTAAAGAGATTTACAAAAATGTAAAGCAATGCCATTCTTCTCACTAATGAATATTTTTTGTTTTAGAAAAACAGTTACTTTCCAAAAAAATTATTTATGTCAACAGGCATTGGGTTTTTGTTATTTGTAAATGATTAATAAAAATTTTGGCCAGGCTCAGTGGCTCATGCCAGTAATCCCAGCACTATGGGAGGCCGAGGCAGGAGGATTGCTTGAGCTCAGGAGTTTGAGACCAACCTGAACAAGAACAAGACCCTGTCTCTACTAAAAATAGAAAAATTAGCCAGGCTATGCGGAGTGCCTATAGTCCCAGCTACTTGGGAGGCTGAGGCAAGAGAACTGCTTGAGCCCAGGAGTTTGAGGTTACAGTGAGCTATGATGACACCACTGCACTGTAGCGGGGCGACAGAGAGAGACTCTGTCTCAAAACAAACAAACAAACAAACCAAAAACCCAGATTAATAATTTTTTAATTTCTCCAAAATTTTTTTTTAAATTAAAATTTTAAAAGGGGGCTTGGAAAAGTAGGAGGAGAAAATTTTACCCAGATTAATAATAATGTTAACAGGCCAAGTGCGGTGGCTCACGCCTGTAATCCTAGCACTCTGGGAGGCCGAGGCAGGAGGACTGCACCCCGTCTCTACTAAAAATAGCAAGAAATTAGCCAAACAACTAAAAATAGAAAAAATTAGCCGGGCATGGTGGCACATGCCTGTAGTCCCAGCTACCCGGGAGGCTGAGGCAGGAGGATCGCTTGAGCCCAGGAGTTTGAGGTTGCTGTGAGCTAGGCTGACACCACGGCACTCTAGCCCAGGCAACAGAGTGAGACTCTGTCTCAAAAAAAAAAAAGTTAACAAAAATAGCAGCAAATGTTGCTTCAGCACTTACTACATACCAAATATCATGTATTATCTCGCTTAATCTTTGTAACAATGCTATTACCAGTTTCCTTTCCCAGATAGGAGACTTGAAACTCAGAGAGGTTAGGCAATTTGCCTAAGGTCACACAGCCAGCATACGAGAGAACCAGGATCTGAGGGAAGGCAGCCTGGCTCCGGAGCCTGCACATTAACACGCTTATCCTGACAGTCTCTGTCCTATCCCACCATTGGCCTCACCTCCACGTCCTCGTCCGCCCTCTGCCGGTTCTGCCGCACCTCCTCCAGCTGCTGCTGGGCCTGCTGCAGGGAGCGGCTCTGCAGTGCCATCTCCTGCTGCAGCTCTTCCTTCTCCTGCTGTGCGCGCTCGATGTAGCGCTCCTGCTCCTCCTTCAGCCGCATCAGCTGCTTCAGCTTCTCCTCCTCCTCCTCCAGCAGTCTGCCGGGCGTGCACTGTGTTGTCTCCAGTGCACTGGAGACAACAGCAAGCGGGAAGATGGGGGTTGGGGGGGATTGGTGGGAGAACCAGATGGGTTCCTCAGGCCTACCTGGTCTGGGCGAGGCGCACGGCCTCCTCATCCCGCCGAGCTTTCACCTCCAGGTGCAGGGCCTCCTGCAACCGCTGCTGCATCTCCTCCAGCTCCCTGATGCGCTGCTGCTGTCGGGCAGCCTCCTCCTTCTTCAGCTCCATCTCAGCCTGCATGGAGGCCCGGGCCTATTGGGGCAGGGGGGCGCAGAGCCAGGTCAATGGGGGCGTGGGGGGGGGGTAGGTATGTTGCCCTTCCCCCAAGGCTCTGCCAGGCTGGGTCAGCTAAGCTACCCGGGAGTGAGGGTCTAGGAAATTCCTTCATGTCAGGGGTTCCCGATCTGACTCGTTTCTGAGAGCCTGACTGGGACAGATAATGTCTGTGAACAGATGTTACATGGGGGAAAGGGGCTCAGTTATTCCCTTCCTAACACCAGCCGGAATAATAATAATTATATAGTATAATGCATAATTAACATATTATAACATATTACATTATAATTAAACAATACATTAAAATACATTTTAATTTTATAATATATATCACCTCCTTCCTAGCACCAGCTTTAATAATTATTATATATATAATAATATATGTTATAATTATGGCTGGTGCTAGGAAGGATGTGATTATAATCATTACAACTAAAAGTTATTGAACACTTTACAAGTGTTTTCTTAATTTATCCCTGCCCTACCTCTATGAGCAAAGTTCTATTAGTATCAGCATTTTACTGATAAGTCTCAGTAACTCGGCCGAGATCACAGGGCTCCAAGAGGCAGAGCTGGCAGAGCAGCATCCACGTGTTTTGGATCCAGATCCAGGTCTCTTAAATCCTAAATCTAATTGCCTCTGCACACTTAGTCCGCCTCCACCTGCGTCCTGCCTACCTCCCGTCCTGCCTTCCCCAGACTAGCTTCATGGTAAACTCGGTCCCAGTTTAGCCCAACCTTGGTCCAAACTATTAATAATTCCCAATCGCACCTTCTTCAGCGACTCCTTCGGTCCTAAGCCCCGCCCCCAAGCCCAGGTCTCCCAACGTGGCTCCCCCCACACCGTCCCTCTGCTGCAGCCACCCCTCGGCCAGGCTGTCGCCTCCACACCCCTTTCTTAGCCGCAGGTTCCGCCCCGCATCCCTCTTTCAAGCCCCAGGGTTCTGGCCCAGCCGTCCCTCCTCCACACCCCGCCCCGCCCCGCCCCGCCCACCTGCTCGGCCTCGCGCAGCTGGCCCTCGAGCGCCCGCTGCAGCTCGCGGTACTGGCTGCGGCGCCGCTCCTCCTCCTCCTGCAGCAGCCGCTCGGCCTGCCGCTGCGCCTCCTGCAGCAGCTCCAGCTCCTGCAGCTTGCGCTCCTTCTCCTCCTGCAGCTGCTGCAGGCGCAGCAGCTCCTCCTCCTTGGCTGCCCGGCGCCGCTCCCGCTGCTCCCGTTGCTCGCGCCGCTTCTGCTTCAGGTCCTTGTGCAGCGACGTCTTCCCCTCGGCCCGCAGCCGGATCGCCATCTGAATGGCTGCGGGGAGCGGGAGTGGGTCAGGCCGGTCCACTCTCCAGCCTCCCGCTGGGTGAAGCCTTATCACCCCCTTTTCACAGATGAGGCGCCAGAGGCCCAGCCAGACCCAGGCCACCCAGCGGGCGCTCACCAGCCGTCCACTCCTGGCGCTGGCGAGTGTCGGAGGCGCTCATCTCATACGTGCGGGTGGCTGTCTTCACACAGAACATGCAGCGCTTTCCGTCGCGGTCCGGCAGCACCTGGGAGAGAGCGGTGGCCGCAGCCAGGCTGGCTTCGCTGGGGTCAGGGCCTCACCTGCCCCAGCGGTGCTCCAGCGCAAGCCCCCATCCCTCCCGCTGACCATCTCCCCTAAGGGCCCCTCCCATTCTGCCAGGAGCCTGCGTGGCCCGATTTGGACGGTTAGTTATGGGGTACTTGTGTCCCGCAACGCTGTAGCCTTTGCTTTTTGAAGGCGGGGTGGGGCCATTTTCATCTTGGTATCTCTCCGCATGAGTGTTTATGCAGATTATGCTTGAGCACTTCCAGTGACAGGGTCCCCACCGTCCGTGACCGCTCACTTCCACATAGCCCTGCCTGCTGAGAAAGTTCATTCATTCATTCTG
Source organism: Indri indri (assembly GCA_004363605.1). Lineage (NCBI taxonomy): Eukaryota > Metazoa > Chordata > Mammalia > Primates > Indriidae > Indri > Indri indri. The sequence continues at coordinate 28,412 of RJWJ010000886.1, forward strand.
CACGTATTTTTGGAGTACCTACTGAGTGCCACTCATTTTTCCAGGGGTTTGGAATACTGAGGTGTGCCAACAGACCAAATCTCTGCCTCCACTAAGCTTATTCTGTGGAAAATAATAGTTGCCACCTATGAGCTTCGTATGTTCTAGAGTCTGTACTAATGTCTCATAGGCATCATTTTCTTCCTTCCTCCTATACCTTCGCAGGCAGGCAACTCCACTTTAAAGAGGAAGAAACTGAGGCTCTAAAAGATTCAGCACCTTGTCCCCCTCACACTGCCTGTTAGTGGTGAGGCTGAGACTTCTGCTTAGATTGTGCTCTTTCTACAGCAGCACCTTATGTGACAAAAATGGACAGAACCTAGGATGGCTGTAATAATTTTTTAAAACATAAAATAAGTGTTGTCAAGGATGTGGAGACATTGAAATCCTCATATGTGGCTGGTGAGAATGTAAAATGGTGTAGCCACTGAGGAAAAGTTTGGTGGTTCCTCAAAAAGTTACAGTTACCATATGGTCCAGCAATTCTACTCCTAGGTATGTATGTATCCAAGAGAAATGAACACATGTCCACAAAGAAACTTGTACATGGATGTTCATAGCAGCATTATTTGCAATAGCAAAAAGGTGGAAACAACCCAAATGTCCATCAACAGATGAATAGACAAAATGTAGTATATCCATACAATGGAATATTATTCAGCCTTATGAAAGAATGCAATTTTGATACATTCTACAACATAGATGAAGCTTTAAAACGTTATGTTAAATGAAAAAAGCTAGATACAAAAGGACAAATATTGTATGATTCCACTTATATAAGATACCTAGAATTGACAAATTCGTAGAGATAGAAAGCAGAATAGAGGTTACCAGGGATGGGGGTGGGGTGGAGAAGACGGAATGAAGAGTTATTGTTTAATGGGTTCAGTTTCTATTTGGGGCAATAAGAAAGTTTTGGAAATAGATAGTGGTGATAGTTACACAATATCGTGAATGTAGATCATTCACCATGATCCAGTGGAATTCATCTCAGGGATGCAGGGATGGTTCAACATATGCAAATCAATAAATGTAATATATCACATTAACAGAACCAAGAACAAAAACCATATGATCATTCAATAGATGCTGAAAAAGCATTTGATAAAATGGACAGAAATCCTCAACAAACTGAATATAGAAGGAACATACCTCAAAATGATAAAAGTCATATATGACAAACCCACAGCCAACATCATACTGAATGGGGAAAAATTGAAAGCCTTTCCTTTAAGATCTGGAACAAGGCAAGATGCCTACTGTCACCACCGTTATCTAACATGATACTGGAAGCTCTGGCCAGAGCAATCAGGCAAGGAAAAAAGAGTAAAGGGCATCCAAATTGGAAAGGAAGAAGTCAAATTAGCCTTGTTCACAAATGGTATGATCTTATATTTAGGAAAACCTAAAGACTTCATTAAAAACTGTTAGAACTGATAAATTCAGTAAAGTCAGATGATACAAAAATCAGTAGTGTTTATATATGCCAACAGCAAACAGTTTAGAAAAGAATCAAAGCAATCCCATTTACAATAGCCACAAAGAATATACGATACCTAGGAATCAATTTAACCAAAGAAGTGGAAGATTTATACAAAGAAAATCATAAAATACTGATGAAAGAAATTAAAGAAAACACACAAAAATGGAAAGATACTTTATTCTCATGGATTGGAAGAATTCATATTGTTAAAATGACAATATTACCAAAGCAATTTACGGATTCAAGCAATCCCTATCAAAATACCGATGACATTCTTCATAGAAATAGAAAAAAAAAAATCCTAAAATTTGTATGGAACCACAAAAGACCCCAAAGCCAAAGCAAACCTGAGCAAAAACAACAAAGCTGAAGGCATCGTATTACTAGATTTCAAAGTACTGCAAAGCTATAATAACCAAATCATCATGGTACTGGCATAAAAACAGACGCATAGTCCAGTGGAACAGAACAGAAAACTCAGATACAAATCCACAGCCAACTCATTTTTTTTTTGAGACAGAGTCTGACTCTGTTGCCTGGGCTAGAGTGCTGTGGCGTCAGCCTAGCTCACAGCAACCTCAAACTCCTGGGCTCAAGTGATCCTGCTGCCTCACCCTCCTCAGTAGCTGGACTACAGGCATGCGCCACCATGCCCGGCTAATTTTTTTCTATATATTTTTAGTTGTCCAGCTAATTTCTTTCTATTTTTAGTAGAGATGGGGTCTTGCTCTTGCTCAGGCTGGTCTCGAACTCCTGAGCTCAAACAATCCACCAGCCTCGGCCTCCCAGAGTGCTAGGATTATAGGCGTGAGCCACCGCACCTGGCCAACAGCCAACTCATTTTTGACAAAGGGGCCAAGAACATACAGTGGGGAAAGGACAGTCTCTTCAATAAATGATGCTGGGAAAACTGGATAATCATATGCAGAAGAATGAAACTAGACTCCTAGCTCTCATGATATACAAAAATCAAATCAAAATGAATTAAAGATTTAAATCTAAGACCTGAAACTATGAAACTACTAGAAGAAAACATTGGGGAAACATTCCAGGCCATTGATCTGGGCAAATATTTTGCGTAAGACCTCAAAAGTGCAGGCAACCAAAGCAAAAATAGTCATCAGGGATTACATCAAGCTAAAAAGCTTCTGCATAACAAAGGAAACAATCAACAAAGTGAAGAGACAACCCACGAAATAGGGGAAAATATTTGCAAACTATCCATCTGACAAGGGATTAATAACCAGAATATATAAAGAGCTCAAACAACTCAATAGCAAAAAACCAAATAATCCAATTTAAAAAATGGGCAAAAGGCAGGGCACAGTGGCTTATGCCTGTAATCCTAGCACTCCGGGAGGCGGAGGCCGGAAGATTGCCTCAGGTCAGAAGTTTGAGTACAGCCTGAGCAAGAGCGAGACCCTGTCTCTACAAAAAATGGAAAAATTAGCCAGGTTCGGTGGCTCATGCCTGAAGTCCCAGCTACTTGGGAAGCTGAGGCAGGAGGATTGCTTGAGCCCAGGAGTTTGAGGTTGCTGTGAGCTATCATGATGCCACTGCACTCTAGCTGGGGTGACCAAGCGAGACTCTGTCTTAAAAAGAAAAGTTTTTTTTGGTGACTGTATTTAATGCCACTGAATTGTATACTTAAAATGGTTAAAATGGCAATTTTATTGTCATTTATATATATTTTTACTACTATTTAAAACATTGCTGTTTTAAGCCTCTAAAACCATAATGAACAGAGCCAAGGGAGGAAAAGGGAGAGGAAGAGGGAGAGGAGAGGGGTGTGGAGGGAGAATAGGGAGGTATAGAGCTGCCAAAGGGAATGAAATTTGGGTAAAGGAGAAAGACCTTTAAAAAGGATTTTTAGAAAGATTTGCCGTATAGTGTAGACATAAGCCATCTCCTCTGAAATCTTTAGCAAAATCCATATTACTCACCAATGACTTTGGTACTTGAGTTGCAGTTTTGGTATTTTTAAAGTGTTGACCTGGATGAGAATGGCCTTGAGGCACCCAGATATATTTGGGTTACACTAATCTAGGCAGAAATTTGTGTCACTGTGGCTTTTCTCCATTCACCTTCTGACCCCCTTGTCTTCACATCACCCTGGGGGCCCTCTGGGTGCTCCACCCCTTCCACTGCCCCCTCACCTCCACGCAGCAGTGTGCATCCAGCGGGATCGTGCCTCTTTTCTCCTTGCACTCTTCGCTGCCGAAGTAGCAGAGGCAGCTGGGCTGCAGCTGGAACCAGCGTTCGGCCCAGTTCCGCCGCAGGTGCCCTCGCTTCCACAGATAGCCCTGCCGGCCAGAGTAAAGTCAGAGGCATCACAGGTGCCCTTTCCAATCCTCCTTGTGCTCCTCCCCTAGTCCCCAGCCTGGCTGACCTGCTTTAGGACATCTTGGATGAGCTCCTGGTACACCTCGTGGATGGCCATGCTGAGGGTGTCCTGCCCCACGCCCCGCAGGCAGCGGCCTGAGTTGAAGAGCTCCAGGAACTGCCAGACGCTGAGGCCCCCGGTGGTCTGGGCCGCCTGGGCCTCCTGGGCCTCTTGGGCCAGCAGCTCCTCCAGCTCACCCAAGTTCACCTCCAAGCTCATGCTGCTGAGCACCTTCTTCAGCAGGTATTCCACCTGGAGGTGAAGGAGGGCTTGGTAACTGCAGCAGGCAATGTTGCCAGCACCAACACCAGGGGGCGCTCCAATCTGGCTCCCAGAGCCTGGGCAGAGGGACCAGGGACAGAGGGTTGGAGGGGCCAGAGGACCAACGGCTGGTGGAGAGCAGGCTAGAGATTTCGGTGGGGATCCTGGAGCCCCAGCCCCAACTTGGGAATTCTCTGCCCCTCCCCAACCTGCAGTCCCGCTCCTTCCTGCCTTAAATTGAGGGCGGGGTGAAAGTGGGAGCGGGGAGCTGGGGGCCAGGCAGAGGCAGTGGATCGTAGAAAGCGTCGAGGGGGTGCAAGGGCCCTGTGGTCCGGTAGCCTCACTCTGCATATGACAAAACCAAGGCCCAAAGGGGGAAGTGACTTGCTCTAAGTCACACACAGCAAGTTGGGGGCAGCCAGAACTCTATTTGGATGTCCTGAATCACATTTAGGTCTGCAGTCCCAGCCCCTAAGCCCCAACCCTGGGGATCCTTCCCTTGTGGGAGGGCAAGGGGATTTGGGGTGGGGTTAAGCAGCACGGGGACAGGAAACCTGTTACAGAGGAACCGGAAGTGGTGGTTGGGGTACATCCTGCTGTAGTTTGTTCTTGCCGTGTGTTGATCACAGAAACGAGCGGCCTCCTGGCCTCTGAGAGGCCACTTTGCCCTAACTGGCAGGGATCTGACAGGGGCAACCACATTCCCTCACCTACCCCAGGGGCTTCTTGGGAAACTCTCTTTAGGACTTTCTGGGGACTACTGGATCTCAGCTGGACATTTAGTGGAGGGTAGCAGTTGAGAGCCCAGGAGGTTCCCTTTCCCACAAACAGAAGCAAGGACAAAGCTGAGTACAGTTGGACGTGCCAGGACTTCTCGTAAGCACAGAGCCCCCTCCCTGTACACTTTAAGGACCTAAGTTCGCTCTGGCATCTCCAGAGCCACCAAGAGGACTAAAGGGTTAAAAGGCCGAATGGGCAGGGAGAGAAGTGGGGAAAAGAGGGAGAGTGCAGGCAGAGAGGAAAATGGCCTCCCTGGCTTCCCCATGAGTGGAGGAGGCAGGGGCCAGACTCCTGCCTCTTCTCCCAGGATGCCCTGTCTCTGGGGCCCCGGGCTGAGCCTGTCCTGGCTCTCCAGAAGAAAGACAGAAAGGGAAAACCTGGGGCCAGGGCCAGGCTTGGTTGCCCACCTAGGTTAACGTCCTCTCTCAGGAAGGTCTCCCTTCCCCTTATAAAGCACCCTTCCTAGAGAGCCACAGTGCCTAAACTCCCACCGTTTGATCTTAAATCTTCTGATTTTAAAATGCTCAGTAATGTATCAGACAGAGTTTGCAGATCATTTTGCTACCACGAGGGCCAGCAGAACCCTGGTGGAAATATCACTTCAGTTCTCCTGGAAGAAGGCACAGTTGCTCTGATATGGGCAGTTCTAGGCATCTGGCTACAGCTGGGTGAGGACAGGCGTGAGCATGGGGAGACAGTGAAGAAAGGGGATGTGGGAAGGCACAGAAGGTGATTTGGCCTCCTTCATGGTTTTGCTGAGGCCTGGCCCCAAGTGACTCAGTCCCTGGGGCTGTCATCACCCTCACCTCGTCAGGAACCATGATCAGAGGGTACTTGTCCTCAGACAGGAAGTTGAAGAGGCACCAGAGGCGGAAGGCATCCTGATTGGAGAGCATGCTGTTCCCGTTGCTATCTGCCCGATAGTTCTTCTTGGCCGTCAGGGTCCAGCACAGCTCATCAAAGTGCTCTTTAACAAAAGCCCCCTCCTCCACCTGCCGCCAGGCCTGCAAGTCAGTCATCTGCCCCACCCCTGCTCTACCACCCAACTAGGCTCCAGCTGGCTGTCCTGGGTCATCTATGCCCCTGCTTCCCACCCTGCCAAATCCAAGGGTCTCACTCAAGGAATCCATGAGTCGATTACCAGGTAACTAGCTGGTTCCATCCAGTTCACCGCCTCAACACACCCACACCCACTGAAGTCCCCTGACAACAGAGAAACTCCAGACCCTGAGCCCAGGGCAGAAAGGTGGGGAAGCCCAGCAAGGAGTTGACAGCCAAGAAGAACCTGGGAAGACAGTGACAGGTGGGAGGAGCTGGGAGGGGAACAGTATGGGGAGAAATGGAGAGCCCTTTGTAAAGGGTATAGATGGAAGCTGGAGGTGGCCTAGGCAGGGGTGGGGTGGAAGGTTATGGGAAGGATGGAGCCTAGGGTAGAGATGAGGGACATTGAGGGTGTGTTGAGAGGGACAAGGAAGGGACAGGTGGCTGGGATGTGAGGGATAGAGATGGGAGAGAGCGCACAGAAGTGGGAGTTTACTGGGGGGAAGGGTTGGAGTGGCAAGGCACTAGGGTGCTGGCCAGGCCGAGGAAGTAGGGAGAGGTTAGAGGTGTCCCCCATAAGCTGGGCCCCACCTTGTCCAGGATGTACTTGTTGAGGTAGGGCATGTAGCCCTGGCTGGACACAGGGCCATCGTCATCATCTCGGAAGTGCTCCTCCAGGGCCACAGGGTCGTGGGGGATGTGCAGGACTGTGTACAGGTTGTGGGACAGCACCTGAGACAGAGAAGAGTGGCAGTTTGCCCTCCTGCACCCCGACCGAAACTGAGCCAGAGGCCTGCCCCCCACCTCCCTGCCCATCTGCACCCCATCCTGCCTGAGTTCTCTGCACAGACAGTTCAGTCCAGTAATAACTAAAACTTATAAGCTGTGTGCCAAGCACTGAGCTAAGCACTTTACATATCATCGCTTAACCCCCATAACGACTATTCGTATCCCCATTTTATACATGAAAAAACCCTCAGCTTTCTCACTCAAGGTCATAGCTGGCCTAACTGGGATTCAAACCCAGGCAACCATAATCTTAACTATCAACACTTCATTAGGTATCGGTGTTCTCCTTCACAGACAAGGAGACTGAGGCTCAAAGGACTCAGTAACCTGCCCAAGTACCATAGTGAGCAAGAACTTGGGATTCAAACCCAGCTCTGTCAGATGCCAAAGCCCAAGTGCTTCCCACAGGGCTGGTCTGTCTGCAGGGAGGCAGTCTGCTAACCCAGGGCAGAAGCCCCACATGTATCATAGTTTCCATCAAAGACTTGATGTTCAGGCGACAGTGTGCCCAGCAACCAGGTGTGTCTGCTCTGGCAAGGGCCCCTCAAAGACTGAAGGGAGCTGGAGAGGGCTCAGAGAAGTGTTATGAAAGCTGGTCCGTGATATGGGGAGGGCAAGGCTTGGAAGAAATAGTGGTCATGATTGTGTGCAGGGGAAATGAGCGTTCATGGAATGAATCCATAATATTAGGACGGAGGGGTTTGAACAAGGAAATCTGGTGAAAATAAAAGCACCTTGGAGTAATTTTGTTGTAGCATATCACAGACACTGTGAATGATTAAAACTAGTCACTATTGCACACTATCTGGCAGCCACTGTATGAGGTGCTTTTTATACCCCATTTCTAGTCTTCACAACTACCTGGATTCACAGATATTTATTTCTGTTTTTCATATGAAGATATGGAGGCATGGAGAATCTGACAGCAAATGGCAGAGCTGAGGTTGGAACTAACTATGCCCAGCTCCAAAGGCTGCCCCCCATCAGAACGTGGATGCCGAGCCTCTCCCCACAACTGGATCGTGAACCTTGGAGACAAGGTCCCCATTAGTATTTATGTCCCTTAGCACCTAAGTCCTCTGCTGCACGCCAAGTGCCATCAATAAATGCTGTATTTGAGGGCTCCCTCTACCACTGGCAGTTCATCTTGCAATCAGTGCCTTGGAGGCAGGAGCTGGCACTGTCTCGGTCACTGAACTCCCGTAACAACGGTTCATATCCCCATTTTATACACTTTCTCACTCAGGGTTATAGCTGGCAGAGCTGGGATTCAAACCCAGGCAACCATAATCTTAACTACTTCATCAGGAATCGGTGTCCTCTTTCTACAGACAAGGAGAGGAGAAAGAATTGGGACTTTTCCCCAGTGTTCTCCTGGGCCCTGGGTTCTCCTTGGCAAAGTGAGAAGTTAGGGGCCCAGCAAAGGGGTCAGTGTTTCTTTATTGCCCACTTCCCTCCGGGCAGCCATACCTGGAGTTTCGGTTATATGAGCCAATACATGCCCTCTCCCTTAAGCTGTTTGGTTTCTATCACTTACGTATCTAGAAAAGTCTTGCCTGACACATCGATGGTCACAGGATACCAATCTCAGTCTAAGGGGTGCCACTGGCTCAATGCCCAGCACTTAAAATCCAGGGTGACTGACTCTGAAAATAATGGCTAACATCCCCTGACCACTTCTGAGGTGACCAGTGTTCTTCTAAGAGCTTTACGTATACCCATCTGCTGTCTCTTTTCCAACCACTCGTGTCCTTATCTTCCTTCAAGCCTCTTAAAGCACATCTTTGAGGAAGCTTCCTGCATAGCCCCAGCCAGATGGCTACACTCAAGTGAGGGGAAGGCCAGGGACCTTCTCTTTCTAGCTGAGGGGTCTTGGATAAACTCCTTCACCTCTCTGAGCCTCAATTTTGTTGTCAGTAAAACAAGGGCTAGCCCCTGCTGTGGAGAGGGGTTGTGAAGATGGAGTGAGATGACATGCACGAATGCCAGACTCTCCTCTGCACAGAGAAAATGTTAGTTTCCTTCCTGTATGGGAAGTGCTGCTTTTGAATCATCAAATTGACACAGATGCAAAGGACAGAGAACCGTGGAGGTTGTGGAGGACTGGGGACCCTGCCACCCTACAGGTGAGGTATGAATTGGTAGTCTGGCTGAAGAGCAAGAGTCTATCAAACTTAAAATTGGGCATGACCTTTGCCCCAGAATTTCTAATCCTCCAACCTACAAATGCTGAAGGGAACAGAGCCGCATGTACAAGGATGTTCACTGAAGCATTGTCTATAATATGAAGAACTGGGTACCTGAGGCTCCTTCAACAGGGGACAGGTATACCGTGTCGTGGACCATTACGTGTAGACTTTACTTCTGCCACTTGTGTGCTCATGAGCAAATGATCTAGTTCTCCAGCACCATAGTCTCTTCCTCTGTGAGGATAATGATGGGGCCTGTTCCAGAGGACTGTTCTGAGTGAAGAGCGTGTGCTAAGGCATAGTACCTGGTGCATAGCGCCGTGCTTAGTAAAAGTTGTGAGCTATCTTTATTAATATGTTGTATGAGCAGACATGGAAAGACAGGCATACTGTACTGGCATGTGAAAAAAGCAAGCTGCATAATGAAATATTTGTAAAATAAACATGTGTGCAAAGATTAGGTTGAATTTAATTAGGCTGAAAATGAAACTGGTATTTTAGTAGGCCAAAATGATCGAGCGTGAGAAATTTCATATGGTTTGACCTAGCATGTTTACTTGTACATAGAAAGAATCCAGAAGATTCAGCAAATCGTCAACAGTGATCACCCCCACCTCTGGGGGAGGGGTGGAGGATAGGGGAGAAACTTCTTCTTTAACATTGTATTCTTCTCTACTCCTTGAAATTTTTTAACCAGTAACATGTTTTACTTTCATAGTAAATTTCTTCTTTAACATAATATTCTTCCGCATCCTGATTTTTTTAACCAGGAGCATATGTTGTCTTTATGACAAAATTTTAAAACAATAGAGATAAAAAACAGAGTGGCATTAACTACTGTTATTAATTTGCCCTGTTATTAAATTGCTCTGTAATAATATTTTTTTGCTGTATACTGTTCGTGTGAGCATTTCTGGGTGTTCTACATTACTTGAGGGCAGTGAGGTCCCTAATCCCAACCTTGACTCCAGGGATCAGTATAATGTCCCCTGACGCTGACTGTTTCTGACTGAGTCCTCAAGTCTAAACTTAAATGATCCAATGGTTTCCCATCATGTTCAAAGTAAAAGCTCGATCCTTCCATGGGCCTCCAGTCCCCATGTGACCTTGCCTGCTGTGCCTTCTCTGACCTCATGCCTCTTGTTCACGTCTCTCCAGGCACTCTGGCCTCCCTGGCGTTCCTACAACAGGCCAGGCATACTTTTGCCTCAGGGCTTTGCACTTGTTATTCCTGCAGCCTGGAACATTCCTCTCCCAGGTCACCCCCCACCTTCTCCTCCTTTCCATTTTTATTTAGATGTCATCTTCTCAGGGAGAGCTCCCTGATCACTTCATTTTTTATTTAGAGAGGGGGTCTTGCTATATCGCGCAGGCCAGTCACAAACTCCTGGGCTCAAGCAATCCTCCCACCTCAGCTTTCCGAGCAGCTGGGGCTACAGGCGCTCGCCACCATGCCCGGCTGACTTTATTGAACTCTATAACCCAATCCCCTCTGACCTCCACACTCCCCATACCCACTTCTGCTTATTTTCCTTCATGTCCTGTATCATCTTCCATCACACTATATGTTTTATTTAGTTCATCATCTGTCTCCTGGGACTAGAACGTCAGTACAAGGGTGGAGATGTTTGTGTTTTGCTCCCTGCTGCATGGCTGGGCCTGGCACATAATGGATGCTCAGTAAATATCTGTTGAATGAACTTAAATACTTCGTGGGAAGAAGCAGAAGAAATACAAAAGCCAGGCAGACATGGCTGATACCTCTGAGCATATTAGCCTCATGAGGCTTCAGTTTTCATATCTCTAAAAAGGGAATTGGCAGAGATACCGTAGGAGCCCCGCTCCCACCCAGGTTGGAACCTGCCACACAGCAGCCCACACTTCCTTGAGCCACTCCCCTCCTTGGTTCACTCGCCCACACTGTCCCCTAAGACCTACTTAGCCCATTTTCCTCACCTGCACCTTTCGTCACTGGACTCTGAAGAGCCCGGGACAGAGACTGACCTCTGCAGGCTGTCAGATATGAGGACGAGGAGGACATAAGGGCTCCAGGCACACAGGGCTTCTCCCCAGAGAGGAGAGGCAGACCTCAGACTGCCAGGCTTCCTGCGCCTGGGTGCCTGGGTGCGGGTAGGGCTGTGGGTGGAGAGAGGGTGTGACTAGGGGAGGACTCATGCTGGAGAGGAAGTGGCAGGGGTGGAGGAGCCGAGCTCCTCGCTTGCAGATCTCAATCAATCCTCAGCCCTGGAGGCTGGGACTCTCATTATCCTCATTCTACAGAGGAGGAAATGGGGCTCAGAGAGGCGAAGTCTTCCCCAAGGTCTGGTTCCAAAGTCCTGCTCTTGATCTCCTCACTGCGCTGGCCCTGGCTGAGCAGCAGAATCACCGAGGAGCTGATGCAACTGAAATATGCCCGCCCCACCCCAACCTACTGACTCAGAGTTTCCAGGGGTGGGGTCCAGGTGTCTGTATTTTTCATAAGCTGCCATTAGGGCTCCCTCACAGAGGTTTCCACAGTCTCCTACGCCCACCGAGGCAGGCCCTGGCCTTTGGGTCAGCAGCCCCTGACCTTTGAAAGGCTCTTACTTCTGGAGGCACGTGGGGGAGTGCTCTCCTCTGGGGACTTGAGTCCTCCAAAGTCTCAAGTGTGGGGGTCAGGGCAGGTGTCATGTCCTTGTTCACAAGAGTAAGTCATTAGGGGCTGGGCACAGTGGCTCACACTTGTAATCCTAGCACTTTAGGAGGCTCAGGTGGAAGGATCACTTGAGGCCAGGAGTTCAAGACCAGCCTGGGCAACACAGTGAGATGCTACCTGTCTCTACAAAAAATACAAAAATTAGCTGGCACAGTGGAGCGCACCTGTAGTCCCAGCTGCTAGGGAGGCTGAGGCAGGAGTTTGAGCTTGCAGTGAGCTATGATCTTGCCACTGTCCTCATACTTGGGCAACAAGGTGAGACCCTATCTCAAAAAAAAGAAATGAATAAGTCAGTAGGGGCTGGTTCCGTAATTTCCAGCCCTCAGGATTCTGAACCCCTGGCTGAGCAGGGAGTAGATGCAGATACAGGGGTTTGGACATCCATAAAGGCACCCAGCAATGATTTCACAAAGAATGAATACTCCCTCCCGCTAAATGGACTATGGTCTTTAAATGAGTCTAGGTACCAAATGATCCTTTTCAAAGACACAGATCCTTTGAAGAGTTACTGAATATATTCCAGTGGGTACTAAAGCGTAACTACAACCATGGAGCAGCACAGGGAATTTTAAAAGGTGGGAATCTCTGGATTAGCTGTGTCACCTGCTGAAAACAAGAAGGGGCTGGAGGGGTTGTGTGTGGGCATCGAAGAAAAGATAGAGGCCCAGAAAAGGGAAAGGAGAGGCCATATCGAGGACCAGTTTCACCTACTTGATGTACAGTATTTAAGTTATTTTCGTTGGCTGGCTGGGTGGCTTGGTGATCCCCAGTTCAACACTCCTGGTTTGTAGAGGAGAAACTGGAGGCTCAGAGATGGGCAGTGACTTGCTCGAGGTCAGCCAGCTGGGGAGCAGTTTAGATCCACGCCTATGGGTTCTGAGTCAAGTGCTCTGCACATCATTAAATCATCCTCCCCTGCCCTGCATCCCCACACCCTAGCCCTAGGACAGCAGCAGCGCATAGGGGTCAGGGCAAGGCTGGACTGGAGCTGTTCTTAACTTTTCCTCCCTTAAGGAGAAGGTTGTTGTCCCTCTCCAGAGGAGGCCGAGCCTGAAGCTCAGAGACTCTCAGTGGGAGAGAGACTCTCCCTGGGCGCCAGAACTGCCTTGAGTGTCAGCTGGAGGCTCAGAAGCCGGAGAGGCCCCTGTGCATCCGCCCTCTCTTCCCCCAGCTCCTGCCAGTCAAGGGGAAGTACTAGGCCTGCTGCCCCCTAACATCCTCACCAAGCCAGAGACACGCTACTCCATCTATATCCCACCCCACCCCCCGCCCCCCGCTGCCGGGTAGTCAAGGAGGAAGGAGGCCAAATTCCCAGCTGATCCTCTGCTAGGCCTAAAACCAAAGCTGCTCCCCTGGGGAAGAGGGTGTGGCCATTAGTATGCCCATCATTCCCAAGGGCTCCTCTCTCTGCAGCCCTCTGTCAGGATGGTGACTCGTTCCTATAGTTTTTTTTGTTTTTTTTTTAGATACTGTCTCACTCTGTTGCCCTTGGGTAGAGTACAGTGTCGTCAGCCTAGCTCACTGCAGCCTCAAACTCCTGGGCTCGAGAAATCCTTCTGCCTCAGCCTCCCGAGTAGCTGGGACTACAGGCACGAGCCACCATGCCCGGCTCATTTTTCTATTTTTAGAAGAGACAGGGTCTCACTCTTGCTCAGGCTGGTCTTGAACTCCTGAGCTCAAGCGTTCCTCCTGCCTCGACCTCCCAGAGTGCTAGGGTTACAGGCATGAGCCACTGTGCCTGGCCACTCCTATAGTTTTTTAGAGGAGGTTCTGAGGACCCAGCAAAAACTCACAGCCCTCAACTCCTAGGAAGTTTTGTGTTCAACCTAAATCCATCCTGGGCAGAAATGTCATTCCTATTGGTCTATTTTCACTGTTCTCACCCCAACTGGATGAAAGCCACTGTACTTTCTGCAAGAATTCAAAGAGAGGAACACACACACATGTGGTTTCCCCCCTCAAGCCTTCTGTCGTCCAGGGTAAACAATCCTGACTCCATGGGCTTTTCTCAGAGGACTTGCTGTTCTTCCTCCTCCCTCTGGCCTCATCCTGGGTTTGCCCAGGACAGCCAGTGGCAGCCCCTCTACCAACATATCAGGGGAGAGGCGGGAACTGTCACCCACAGACATAGCTTGCCCTGGGCTGGTGCAGGTCTCCTGCCTGGTTCCAACCAAGGACAGTTTCAGTAAGAACAAGCTAACCCCAAGAGCTTTTCCCTTGTCCCTAAGTCTTTTCAAGGGAGGGGTGGGCCTTACTTGTATATCTCTCTCATCTGCTGCCTCTGCTGCCTTTGGCCACTTCTCTATTACTCCTTTGACTTTCTGGAGTCCCCACCCCAACACTATCACTATTTCCTCCCATTCCAGCATCCACACTATGGCCTGGAGGAAAACTGCTTGCTCCATCCTTCTCCCCTGTGACAGGGCTGTGCCTTGTCTGCCCTACCTCCACTTGGCCCCTGAGACTCCCACTGTTAGCTCAGGTTTCCAGAGTGGACAAGTGTTATGTCAAGTAGGGGTGAAATCCACCATTGATCCTGTGTGACCAGAGACGTTGCTGGGCTCACTTTGAACTGTGATGTGGTACAAAGACAGTTCAAGTATGCAAGCTCTCCATGGAACCTTCCCCAGAAATACTCAACCTGTAGAGGTGGGGGAGTATTGGCCCAGTTAGAGGCCTAGACAGAGGCTCAAGTTGGGAGGCCTTATCGGTTGATGGCACCAGGAAAAGGGGAACCACTTGAAGGCTGTAGCCTCCCCACTGCCACGTGTGGAGCACAGAGAGCCCGGAGACACCTCAGGAGCCACAGGCAATGGAGAGGTGGAAAATGGTACCTTGGAAGCAACAAGCCATGGTGGCTGCTATTGTCCTGGCAAAATATTGAAGGGGCAGGGTGGGAGGCGGGTGTGGGACACAGAGTCTGCAGGGACGGACTCTGGGTGATCAACTTTTCTCCCACCTATACTGAGAACCCAACTAGATGACATGAGCTGCAATGTAAGGCATTTAAGTAGGACGTAAGAAAGAACCTGACTGCTGGGAGGTACTCCCCAGGTGACAAAAGGTGATACTCCATGGCAGAGTAAAACATCATTTATTAGTTACTCTAAATCCAGCTCCATGGGAGAGTAAAACATCATTTATTAGTTACTCATAAATCCAGCTAAGGGACAGATTATAACATAGGACCAGTTTGGGAGATTCAAGTTCATCAGGTCCAAGTTCAGCAAAGTGGGGGTTTGGGATGGGGTGGGACAGAATAGGTGTTCATCTCTCTCAGGTTTCCAGAGAGAGATGAAGGTTTAAGATTGGAGGTTTCCTTGAGACTGTACGCCTCCTGTGGCGGGATGGGGCAGAGGTGACACCAGGAATCTAGGGCCTAGTCTCGTCCCGGGCATAGAGCCTCCTGTGGGGCATTCAATCAGGTATTTGCAGAGTGAATGGATGAACCCCCAGGTCCCGGAGAGCTCAGGCCTAGCTTGCTCCTTTCTCCCAGTGCTCCCTGGTTCTAGCAACCTAGGGCCTTGCTTCCTCCCCAGCCAGGACAGGGAAGGCAGCACTAACTGAGGACTGGAGGAAGAGGGAGAAAGACTTGGCTTCCCAGGAATTGTTTAGGCCAGATGACAGAAGACAGTCACTGATGGGGCTTTTACTTGGCTCAGATTCCAGGCCCCCCTCACCCGAGGTCTTCAGGACCAAGCTAACAGTTTCCCAACCTGGTGTTTGTGGGTGGAGGGGGTGGTGAGCTGCACAGCAGTATAATTCGGTCCTTAGTCCTTGCCCCCTCCCCAGCTCTGCACCATCTGGGGGGCACAGTTCAGCGGGCCGGACTGGCTCAGGAGTCGGGGAGGCCCTGCGTGCCTCTCTCGCAGCTCCAGAGGAAGTGACTGACAAGTAGTGGCTAACTGTCTCTCTTCAAAGTCGGGAGGAAGAGGCAAGGAGCAGGCTGCATGCCCAAGCACGACTCCGGGGAGATGTGTGTGCTCATCACATGGAGTCTGGGATGTGGCCTGGCTCGCGGCCCTCAGAACCCCATGATGCCCCCCCACCCTCCAGACAGCTGGGGAGCCCAGTTCTGGGCAAGGGAGCAGCACGCACTCCAGTAGGGCCTCTGCGCGGTGGGCAGCAGCCTCCACCAGGCTGTTGGCCCAGTTACCAGTACTGGGCCCTCACCCCAGGCTGGGCTGCTGGGTGCCGGGGTGCCCCTGGAGTGGCACCGTGTTCACGCCTGGCTCCCAGGCGGCAGGGGCTGGTGTGTATGTCTGCCAGCCTCCCCTGGGCCCCGGGTGCCCCTCACCTTGAGCTGGGACTTGGAGACCTTGCCACTCTTCTCCACGTCCAGCGCGGTAAAGGCGTACCAGATAGACTTGAGCAGCTCCTTGCGCAGGGCCATGGCTGAGGCGCCCGCCCGGCCGGGGGCGGCTCTGGCACTAAGATCCGGTTTCAGGAAATGCAAACGGCTGCAGAGACCGCAGAGGAGCCGTGGCGGAGCGAGAGCTCCACCTGCCTGCTCGCTCTGGCGCCCTGTGCTCGCAGGAACCTGGCCTGCTGCTCTTGCAGTGCTCAGCGGCCCACTCCCCGCACGGGAACTGGGGACCAACTCTCTGCGAGCAGGGCCCTCGTTCTGTATTGGCCTGGCTCCCTGGGCGTGTGAGGTCCTTTCCGAAGCCTCCTCAGCCTCAGGGCCTTCTGGGGCTCCCAGAGGCAGCTTGCGGAGGGAAAAAGAAAGCCCATCCAAACTTTGGAGTCAGACGGACTGGGGGTCTAGCCTCAATTCCACACTTAGCAGGTGGGAGGCCTTGGATAAATTACCTAACCTCTTTGAGCAGTGTCCTCATTGGTAAAGCAGGAAGAATACCAACCTCTGAGTTGTGAGAATGTCTGAGAACAGATGCAAAGCACATCGTAAGCTCTGGATAAAGCATTTCTTTTAGCTAGTCCCACCTAAACAGTCCCTTGGTGGGACTCCACCCAAGTGGAACACAAAGGCAACATCACAAAGTTGGAGGAGGAGCTGGACCAGGCCACTTCTCCAGGTCAGGCGGACTTGGCACTTGATTTGCTGGCTCCCCACGCCCTCAGCATTGGCCCCAAAAGCTACTCAGAGCGCTGCCCATTCTGGGCTCGGTTGCCCCGAAGACACTGGGGACTTTCTGAAGCACATGGGGGTGAGCCCTGCGGTAGGGCCCAGCCTCAAGGGTCTTGGTGGGGACAGGCTTGGGATTCGGGGCCCTTCCACATCAGTGCTTCCATGTCTTAGATCCAGTGCCCATGAGGACTGTGATGCACCCACACCAGGAAGAGTGCCATGGATGTTGAAGACGTCTGCTCAGGTCAATTCTGAGATGTCCCCCCGCCCTGGAAGCATGCCCAGCCTCTCTGTTCCCAAGGACCTGGTGGCCAGAGTAAATGGGAGCTTTCTAGGCATCCTGGGAGAAGATGCCTGGGTTGGAGGATGGGGTTCCAATCCTGGGTGGCAGAAAGGGGCTTGGGGTGCGTCCATCACAGTGGAGAGAGGAAAAGAGGCACCTCCAATCCCTGTAATGCTCCTACCCAGGCGGGTCAAACAGAGCTCCTTTCCATCGAGTGCATTCCCCTGCACCCCTTCCTTCTTCCAGGGCCGATCTGGTCTCACCAACTCACTTGCCAGTGGGGTCTGACTGTGGCTTTGGAATTCCACAGCACAGTCCTAGCTGGGCACCCTCAGAGCTGGGTCATAGAGCCAGGATGTCAGCACCAGAGGTATCAGACTCTGTTCCTTGAACCTGGGTAACCTTGGCTTCACTCTAACCTGGGGCTCTGTCCTCTTGAAGCAGTTGACTATGTGTGGTTGGGGGGTGACTGGGTCTGGAGGGGTTCTGACTACACTTCACAACACAGAGAAAGAGTGCCTCCAACCCAATCATCCTGAGGCCTGAGATTCAGCCAGAGCCTGGAAGCAGTGGCCACCCTGGAGTCCACCGGCTCAGCTGTGGGCAGGAAGCCACTAGCAGCCACTCAGGGCTTATCTTATACGGGGCATTCCTCCTAACTGTGCCGCAGGCAGGCCAGCCCCACTCGGGCACTGAGGCTGGGCGGAGTTTGTGCCAGGGAGCCAGGGCTGAGAGCCTGACTTGACCAGCCCTGCCACCAGGGCCCAGAGCTGAAAGAATGGAGGGACCCAGGTAGAAACTTGGAACTTTTATTAAATACTCATTCACCCATCTGCCACCATCACCCAGAGCAGGAAAAAAAAAATTATCAAAATGGAATTAAAGAAACAAAACAAATTAAACCCTATCCCCTGTAGTCTATTTACAGGGCTGCTCCCTGCCTCTCTGCCACAGAGAGGCTGGGGGGCAGCTGGGGGTGGTGGGGGCTGGGAACCTTTTCTCCAGCCACAGGCCCCTGAGGAATTAATTCTGACTGCGGTGGCAGAAGTCCCTGTGCCAAGTAGCCAGGCATCCTGGCTGGCCTCAAGGGAGGTGGTTATTGCTGGGAGGGCAGGGCTGGGCCTGCCCCTCCCCTGGCAGGCAATGACCATCAGGGTGTAGGGCCAGTCCCCACAGCAGCCCCAATTTCCACCTGAGAAGGGGAGTCGACTGAGGGCAGGAAGGGTGTTCTCTAGAAGGACACCCCACTGATTTTGAGGGGAGGGTACCCTAGCGCAGCCTGGTGATCAGGCTCGTTCTCTTCAGCTCCCGAGGATGACATGCTCCCAAGTTCTGGCCACCTGGCCCTCCTCTTGGGTGGGGCGCCCATCAGTTAGGCTGTTTTCCTGCCGCTTTCTTGCCCTGGAGACCTATGTGGCCACCTTCCACGTGTGTCAGCCACAGCCTGGGCCCTTGGAGGCAAGAATGCCTGTGTAGCATGACACCTCCTCTATCATGGCTTAGGACCCAGCCCTCTTGTGTTCAGCAGCTGCTCTCTGACACTGTTGTCTTCAGGGTCACGGCCCCTTGCTGCATGGCAGCGGTGGCCACACTGATGGCTTCCTCTAAGGTCTGCTGCTCCTCCAGCTGTGGGGAAGAGGATGGAGAAGGAAGGAGAGTGAGACCCTTCCTCATAGTCTCGAGTTAGTAGGGTGTGCCCTACTTTTTTGAACCTCCTCTGTCTTTCCAGTGCCACATGCTGAACACTTAGTAGGGATCCAATAAGCAGGAAATTTACTGACGGAGTATTTAGTAGGCTAGGCATGGCCAGGGAGCCATGGAATGGGCCAGGTTCAGAGAGACCTGCTTGCTCACAGGAGAATAACTGGCTGGAGAGGCCCTTAGTGATCACCTACTTTAGCCTCCATATTTTCCAGATGAAGAAACAGAGACGCAAAGAGATGAAGGGCTTGGACCACAGGTGGACTGCCATCAGAGTTACACTGAAGGCTGGAAGGGGCTTCATCATTCTGTCTCAGCCAAGAAAGGGCCTTGACATGGATGTAGGCACACAGGGCTTTGTCCTCTGAAACGGGCTCTTTCTGAGCCAGATGCCCCGCTCTTCAAGATCCCCATCTAATTCCCCTCCCTTTTGGTCCCTTCTCTGGCTGTGGGGTTCCCTTTCCTCCAGACCTCTACCCACCTGCACCGCAATGTGCGTGCCATTGGCTGTGGCCAGCAACGCCACCTGTTGATGATGAAGGGACGCTACACTTGAGTCCTCAGCTACCACAGTCCCAGAGGTAATGATTGTGACCTGAAAAATAGGAGAATGAGGTCTTTCAACACCTGCGGTACTCTCCCTGCCCCTAAATGAAATAAAATCCCTTCAAGCAAGGTGGCTGGGAACCACTCCGAAGGGAGTAGATAAAACCACAAGGGTCAGATTAATTAGCCTGGGGCTCAGAGCTGAGTGAGGTTCAGTTTTTCTCTAACTTAGAGCCCAATTTAATTTAGGGATTTTGAATAACAGGACAGACCTGTAAAAAACCCCCAGAGATAATTTAATCCCATCATTTGAAAATGGACTGAAGTCCACGGAAAAGTGCCTTGCCTAAGGTCACAAAGCAAATTAGAGGTAGAATGAGACGTAGAAAGTGTCTCTAGACTCGCAGTCAAATGCTTCTAATCACGCCCCAGAGGAGCTGTGGAGAAGACCCTCTTTTTGTGGGGAATCTTTGTCCTTCTAAGAAGACTTGACTAGTTTAACCTGCACTTTGGTGACCACCCCACACAAAGGAATGACAAGAGACTACGAAACCCCGAGCAAACTGCCTGGTCATACGGGCTGCGTCTGGGTGCCATCTGCGCTGACCATGGTGACCGTATGTGTGCCAGATGTGGCCAGGTCGTCTTCATGACTGGGGATGGTGAGGGTGGTACTGCCATGCTGGGTCACCATACTGATGGCACTCCCCAGGGCCTGCAGGTCTTCCGGGGACAGGCTGACCTGCCGACAGGAAAGGAGAAGATGAGCTGGGGGTGTCGGTGGAGGGTTGTCTGAAAGCCCCTGAGGAGGATGTATCTGCTCTCCCAGACAAAGCTGGCTTATTGGTAAGCCGGAAGCGTCGTAAGAGTGGAATGGGTAGGGGGACAAGCAAACCAAATGGGTCTAAGGTTGCTATGAGTGGCTACACTAGAAGAATTTGGCCAACCACTTCTATTTGTCACCACTTTGCCTCTGGGCCTTGTATGCAATTCTGGGTCTCCACCCAATGTCTCCTCATGACAACTCTAGAAGGCACAGGTGAATTTCACAGTGAGGGTGCTGATAAGGGTCAGGTTATACAGCTGGCCAGTACACTGGTGGGACAAGACCCCAGGCTTCTAAAACCCGCACCATGCTCTAGCCCCTGTTCCAACATGCCTCTCTTGAGGACATCCAGGCGTCTCATTCAGATGATCAGGACTTATCAGCTTGAAGTAAAGAAACTACTAACTGTGCCCCAGAAGTCCCAGAGACTGAGCTGCAAACATGAGGAGGAGCAGCTGTGTTACGAGATGTGGTCCCCTCAGCCTCAGCTCTCTGAGGTTCATAAGGCTTCAACTGGAGACTGGGTGGAGGTGGGGCTGTCAGAAGTTCAGGGCTCCCCAGAGCTCTCAGCGAGAGCGGAGAGGGTGCTAGCCAGAGCGGCTGGCCCCACCCCTGCCCTCCAGGGCCTGTACCTGCTGGGCACCATCCTGAGTGATCAGAGCCACCTGGGGGGCCCCATCCTCCTCGGTCACCATGGCCACTTGGGCTGGGATGTCATCACCCTCTTCCTTCACCTCCGAAAGGTAAGCAATGCGGGGTCGTTTGGGTGGCGGGCTCTCCTCGGCAGCAGAGGCAGCTGGGAGAGGAGAGCCCAGGCTGACACCGGCCACTGGATGCCATGGCTTGTCCCACCCGTAGCCCCGGCCCACTCCCCTCACCCTCAAGCTGCTGCTGCTCATAGAGGGCCTGCTCGCTCTCCTCTGTGGCCTCCAGCTCGCCGTGGGCGCTGCGCTTGTGCATGGCCAAGGTGGAGGTCTGCCGGTAGGTCTTGCCACAGGTGCTGCAGGTATAGGGCTTGCAGTGTGTGTGCACCACGTGGTGCTTGTACAGGCTCGAGTACTCGGTGAAGCGCTTCCCACAGCCTGGCACCGTGCAAACGTATGGCTTCTCCCCTGGGGACACTGGGCTGTGAGGGGGGTGGGAACTGGGGCTGGCAAGGGGGAAACTAGGGGGACAGGGGCTGGGGACAGGGCTGGTAAAGGGAGAGCCAGCAGACGGGAGAGGGACTGCAAACCGAGACTCTGAAAGGACAGAGCTGGAGGAGATGGCCGGCGGGACACAGAAAGCATGTGGGTGTGGAACCACTGAGCCCAGAGACGAGGTGGAGGGAAAAGCGGGACGGGGTGAGGCTGGGGCCAGTGAAGTGGCGCGGGGGGCTTGCGAGGCTGCGGGGGGAGCACTGGGAGTGGCGAACAGCAGAGGCAGGAGACGGATGATGAGGTGTCAGGTGTGACGGGAGAGAGAGGGGACACACGTGGCTAAGAAGAGGGATGGATGACGAGGGAGTAGCACGGGGGAGGGAGGATGCGCAGGAGCCACACGGCTGCGGCCGGGCGAGGAGGGGACGGTGGCGCTTCACTCTGCTTCCTCCCCATCATCCTGACCCTGGCCTCTGTTCAGGAGCCCAGCCGGAGTGGAGGGACTCAGGGTGGGTGCAGGAAGGCGGTAAGGAGCTGAGGGACCCCAGAGAGGGCTGGCAGGGCCTGTCAGATTGGCCCCAACTGGAAATGGAGCAACAGCTCACTGCAGAAGAACGGCAGTTCTAGGGATACCCCAGCCCCGGACCAGCCTGGAACGGCCGGCAGGCAAGGGCTCTGGGCTGGGAGCTGAGAATGGGTCTCAGATCAGTAGCCTACAGTAGAGGGGCTGGGGCCTCAGGGGGTGGTCCTTGTCCACCGGCTGGCCCACCTGTGTGGATGCGCACGTGATTCTTGTAGTTGGTGGCGCTGGTGAAGCCGCGGCCACAGTGGGGCTCCGGGCAGGTGTAGGGCCGCTCGCCTGTGTGGGTGCGCACGTGTACCTTGCGGATGTTAGACGTGGTGAAGGAGCGGCCACAGCCCTCAAAGGGGCATCGGAATGGGCGTTCACCTGTGCGAACAGCGGGTGTGAGGGTGGTGCAAGAAGGGGATGGCTCCGGGCTCTGGGTGTGAGTCTGAGCGGGGAGTTTGCCCAGCATACCGGTGTGGGTACGGACGTGCTTCTGCAGGTCTCCTGACGTCTTGAAGGCCTTGCTGCACAGCTCCTCTGGGCACTTGTACGGCTTCTCACCAGTGTGGGTGCGAACGTGGCTCTTCAGCCCGTAGCCTGTCCACGTGTGGCAGGGAGGGGTGAGAAGAGCACCCAGTGGGGCGTCATCCTTCACCATCCGCCTCGCACAGAGGCTCTCCATCTTAAGGTGTGCTCTGGGAGGCTCCAGGGCATTTTTGGCTCAAAAAGCCTACGTCTGCCTCTATCCCACCCCTGCCTGGGCAGATTAAGGAGGGGCTAGAAAAGCCCATTCTGCCCTTCTTCCCTCTCCAGGGGCAGCTGGAGCCATTCTAGAACAGGAGCATGAGAGGAAACATAAAGAACTGGTGGCTAGCTGGGCGCGGTGGCTCACGCCTGTAATCCTAGCACTCTGGGAGGCCGCGGTGGGTGGATCGTTCTGAGCTCAGGAGTTCGAGACCAGCCTGAGCAAGAGCGAGACCCCGTCTCTACCAAAAATAGAAAGAAATTAATTGGACAGCTAAAAATATATATAGAAAAAGTTAGCTGGGCATGGTGGTGCATGCCTGTAGTCCCAGCTGCTTGGGAGGCTGAGACAGTAGGATTGCTTGAGCCCAGGAGTTTGAGGTTGCTGTGAGCTAGGCTGACGCCACGGCACTCGCCCCAGGCAAGAGAGTGAGACTCTGTCTCGAAAAAAAAAAAAAAAAAAAAAAGAACTGGTGGCTAAAGGTCCTTGTTTTCACTGAGAGGAAGGCAAGGCCAGCGAGATGGCCCACGGCGGGTTGGCCTCAGAGCTGACACAGGAGGCAGGGTCTCTGCCCCAGCCCTCTAGCCTCGGGCTGCTGGCCTGGACCATGATGCCTTTCCCGTCTGCAGCAGGGCTCGCTCCAGAGAGAGCACCTGCAAGTCAGAGCACTCAGATGGTAGTTTCTCCAGGAAGGCAGCCTGGTGATGGGTTCCCTTCCGGGAGATCCCAGAGCAGATCTAGAACCCTCTGCCCTCAGCTGAAAGTGGTCCGCCTTTGGTCTCCATCCATGTAGGTTACCTGTGGCAAAGGCCTTTCCACAGCTGGGGAAGTCACACCTGTATGGACGGTCACCTGTGTGAGCTCGTTCATGCACCTGTGAGGACAAGCAACCACACAATTCAGAGGAACAAGGGTATGACCCGTACTCTCTCGTTTTCTTTAGAGCCCTGACCCCCTTCCCTCCTGCACCATTCGTGTGTGCCATAGCCCCCTGTGCTGACGTTTCTGTACACTCATCTCTTCCCTCCAGCAACTTCAGGGCGGGGACCAGTTCCAATCGAAGTGGAAAGGCAGAGTTACGGTCTGGAAGGGAAGACGGCAGAGCTGAAAGCTGTCTGCCAGCAGCCTTACCTTTAAGTGATGAGCAGTGGTGTACAGACGCCCACAGCCCTTGTAGCCACAGCGGAATGCTCTGTCTCCAACCTGCTGCCCCTTGCCGTTATGGGGAGTCTGGCTGTCATGCAGAACCTGGAGGAAAATGTTGGGGTCCCTATATGTTTTCTCCCCAGTGAGGGGATCAGAGGGGTGGGACACAGGGCCCAGCTGGCAGCTTGAGACCCAATAAACAAGGTTAAGCCTGTCAGGGGCCTCTGTGGTAGAAGGACATTCCAGACAGACAGGGGACAGATGTGGGGCACACTGCAGAAGAAACAGGGCTGGCATGTGGCGTCACCACCCATCTCTGATGGACAGAGGGAAGACTAAGGTCATAGGGGCTAAGGCAGCTACTGAAGAAAGGATGTTTCCTAGACAGCTAGGTAGGGTGGGGAGAGAGGCTGTCTGAAAGGCCATACTTGAACTGGGCTGAGTGCCAGAAACCCTCCTTTCAACCACACACACCTAAGAGGCTGCAACTCTTGACACCTCCGTCCTCCGATGGGAGGGCCCTCTTCCTCCCAGCGGGAAACCTGTGCTCAGAAGAGGCATTGACAAGGGGGCTTGCTGTGGGGATGAGCTCACCTAGGTTCACCTGGCAGGGCACAAGACCCAGGGTGAGGTGGCCATAACCAGAGCGCCCAGGGGAGGGGACTGCAGTCCCCACCAGAAGTCTCAGCTCTAAGGATAGCACCCAGCTGACAAGTCCTCCCCTTTCATCTCTCCTGGGACACTGCTAGAGCCACCTGTCTCACACCAGCCTCTGGCCACACAAAGCCCTTACTGCTCTTCTGCTTTCCTGGGAAGGGTCCTGGTGGGACTGTCCCTTAGTCTTTTTTTCTGGAATGCTTCAGGATCACACTGGTCTTTCCAGGAACTCCTGAAATTAAACTCCAGAGTTGTAGTGAGTGGGAGATAAAGGGTTGACACCAAACTCACGGTAAGTCTGTCTAGTCAGGCTCCAAGACAGGGGGTCAAAGAGCTGACAAAGTTTCACGGATACTTAAGCAGCTGGTGGGTAGAGGGGAGGGTCACAACCCATGTGGGCACTTGCTTGTCACTCCCATGTCTCGCTAGCTCCAGGGCAATCGAGGCAACGAAGGAACATCAGGGCCAGAAGTGGTCTCTGAGGTCATCTGGTCTCATCTCATTTTGGAGGAACAGCTGAGGCCCGGGAGGGCGGGACTCACCCAAGGTCAGGCTGGGTGGCAGCAGAGCCAGCACAGATCTCAGCGCTCGTGATTTAAATAAAACCCAGTTCTCTTTCCATCAGCAACGAGTCTCGAATTTGGTCTTTCGAATACACTTCTGGGAATAGGGGTGGGAGTGGGCATAGCTTTATTTTACTTCATTCTGAAATACATGAGGATTTCCTCTTTTCCTCTACCATACAGCCGCATAGTTTCATTCTAAAAATGACTCCCCAGTCTCTGGGTAAACTGGTGCTCCCGGAAGCTCTGCCGCACCCACCCCGAGGCTCTGCAGTCCAGCCCAGGGAGGGAGCACCTGATGTGGAAAGCTTGTAGATCTCTGCACCGGTCTCCCTCGCTGGCAGGGCCATCGTTCCAGCAGGGAGAGGTTGGACTGACTGCCGATGCAGAGCGGGACCCCCTCCTCGTCCGCTGAGCTACCGTGTGGGCCTCACGCGCCAAGACTCCCAGCCGCTCTGCTGCGCGTGCCCTTGTCATTGCCTACTGAGGTTATTTTCCCACATGACTGAACGGGCCGCAGAGATGAAATAGATACAAGAGAATCTGACCTTAGTGGGCTAGAAAACTAATAAAAGTCACAGGCAAGGGCTTTCTAGACAGCACGGGGTATTATTACAGCAGCCAAAGTGAAGCTGGACCTAACTTCCCACCATAAGGATGTCACTGTTTCTTGCAGCAGCGCCCCCCTCCAGAGACAGCATAAACAAGGGTAAGTGTAAACAGCTGGCAGGGGCCCCAGCCAGGCTGTGATGCGCACCCTGGACAATGATGTGTGACGGAGGAGTCGGGGGGCTGAGGCGGAGGGGCAAATGGAGTAGCCCATGCGGTGCCCAAGCACAAGGCTGCCCTTGTCCTTTAGAGAGGTGAAGTTCTGGCAGGACCAAGAGGCAGGCAGGCAATGCCCCGCCGTCTAGACAGAGATTATCAGGCTCTGCATGCTCACCTTGCTGGCATATTGCTCTAGGGCCACCACTGTGTCCGCACTGAAGCCCTCCTCATCCTCTGCTGCCAGGTCTTCCAAGCCCACCTCTGTGTGCACAGCCAGGATGGTGCCATCCGAAGGCACAGCCACAGGGTGGTGGATGTAGGCAGTGGAGCCGTCTTCCAGCTGGACAGCTTCCAGGGCACTGGGGTCGTAGCCCTCTAGAGGGAACACATGGTTAGCTTCGACGCCACACAAGGGGAAGAGATACAGCTGGGACCCTGTCTGTAAGTTAATGAGAGGGACATACGCCAAGGAGGGTTTCAGCACCCAGTTTCTCCCGGCCCCTCACTTGGTGATTCACTTTTTTTAAGTCATGGGGGTCTCACGATGTTGCCCAGGCTGGCCTCAAACTCCTGAGCTCAAGCGATCCTCCTTGTCTCAGCCTCCCAAGTAGCCGGGACTACAGGTGCCTCCACGCCCAGCTACACCTTGGTGAGTCGCCCTTCTGGCCCTCCTTCTGGAGCTGCCTCTCCTAGGGTGCACTGACTGGGAACTCACAAGCTCTTTGAGGACCCGACAGGGGCCCATCTCATCTTGGCCTAGATAACCACAAGAGCCTCCTGACCAGTTGCCCCTCACCCTCTCTAGTTCCCTTCAGGCAGCAGAGCATCAAGAGAGATCTGTGCAAGACACAAATGTGATCGTGTCACCTAACTGCCTAAACAGCTCTAACACTGGTCTTCAGAAAAAGACTAAAATCCTTATCCTGACACTCAAGCCCCCATCGCACTGGCCCCGCCTTTCTCTCTTTGACCTCCTCTTGGCCATTCTGCCCTCACTCCCAGTGCTCTAGCTTTTCTAGCAGCTCCTTGAACATGTTATTCTTTCTTCTCCCCAGCTCTAGGCCTGCACATGCTGTTCCTTCTGTCTGGAGTACTGAACTCTCCCTGCCATCCTTCTTCCCCCAGGTAAGTCCACCTCATTCCTCACCTCTCGGCTCCAGCGCCACTTCCTCAGAGAAGCCCTCCCTGAGCCTGATCCCTGTTTGTAATGATCAGCATGTTCCACTTCCATTTCCCCCACCAAACTCTAGGCGAGCAAGCACTGTGTCTGATGTTGTTCTCTCTTATATACTCAACACTTGGCGCAATGCCTAGCCTGCATTAGTCACTCAAGAAACTACTTGTAGAAGGAATAAATCACTATTCTTCAGCGCCTTAGGAGCTTCATTCTTAAATACTAGTTTTTTCTCCTAGTCTTGGATGAAATCCCTGGGTCCTCTTTAAAGCCCTAAGATTTTGTGGCTGTGCTAGAGCCAAAGCCACCATTAAGGTCCATGGTACTGACCCCCAAGGTTAGTACCTGGTGGCAGAAACAGGTGCTTCTGCAGTCTGCACTAGGGAAGGTGGGCGAGGCAGCTAATCCAGGTGAGCATGTGTGTGCCCTGGGGATGACAGGTCCCATGTCTGTACCGTGACCCTCACGGTGTACCACTCCACTTCCCAACCTCTGCCAGTTCTGCCTCCCATCCTGCCCCACCAGTCGTGATGATGACTGTGATCCCACCTTTGGGTGTGCGGTGTATGTAGGCCATGCTGCCATCTTCCAGTTGCACAGGTTGTCCATCCTCAAAGGAGAGAGATTCTGTAATGAGAGCAATGCCTGCTTTTCTCTGGAGGTCAGTGTCATAAAGGGGTCCCTTGGTGGGGGCTGCCAGGCTTCTCTCCACAAGACGGGTGTATCAGGGTACCCTCACCTTTCTGCACTGTCACTTGGTGAATGTATGCGGTGGTCCCGTCCTCAAGCTGGATCACTTGCCCTTCAAGCAGCTTCTCTCCTGTGAGGTGGATATGGAGAGAAACAGTCCAGGCCCAGGAAACAATTAAGAGACACTTGCCTGCTTTTAGCAGAGGCCTATTTGAGTCTCTGGGCACTAGTCTGTGAGCTGTGGGCCTTGAGGCACTGAGGGGGAAGACATCCTGCCTTGTAGGAACCCCACATTTCCCAAGAGAGTCCCTTCTTGTCACTCAAAGGAGGAGCAACTCCATTTATTATTCTACCCATGCTTAGCAAAGTAGGGACTTCCAACCTAACAGTAAGCTGCTGAGATGGAACTAAACGGAGAGCAAAGACTGCCCTGAAACCTAGAAAGGCCCCAGTGGGTCAAAATCCAGATATAACTCAAACTAACAAAATCAAAATACATCCCCTAGTCTCTCACTATGGCAGTGTGCCAAGACCTGGAGCCCCTGAGAAGGCAGGCAGTACAGCATAGTGGTAAAAGCAACAGGCTCTGGAACCAGGCCAAGATGTCTGAGTTTGAATTCCAGTTCTACCTCTTAGCAGCTATGTGACCTTGGACATCTTATTTAGCTTGTTAACAGCCTCCCCAGTAGCTGGGCTACAGGTGTGTGCTACCATAACTGGCTGTTTTTTAATTTTTTTGTAGAGATGGGGTCTTGCTATGTTGCCCAGGCTGGTATTGAACTCCTGGCCTCAAGTGATCCTCCCACCTCAGCTTCCCAAAGTGTTGTGATTACAGGCATGAGCCACTGCACCTGGCCCCAATCTGCATTTTAGAAGAAATGCAAAGTAGGGCAATAGGAGTTCTGTGGACTATTATGCTATTATGTATCCATCTAGGTCTTATTCCACTGCCACTGTTGAGTAATGTTTCCTTCACTGAGCTCTGATATTTTCCTTTCAATTTTCTAATAAAAAATTGACTCACCTGAGGCAACACAACAAGCAATGTAAAAATTAACAAGACTCCAAATATCTTAGGAACTCATCCTCTTTTATCTTACTGGAAAGCACTTCTAAAAGGCTCTTGGAATTAGAATTAGATGTCCCCTCCCTGTGTCCAGTGAGTCTGAGAGAGGGAATGAAGGAAGGAAATGAGAAAGGGAAGAAAGAAAGGGAGATTGAAGAGTTAATGACAAGTGATTTCTTTGTCCCTTTCTTTAGAAGCTTCAGGTACAGATTTCCGGCCCAGGTCTCTGCTGACGTCTCCCTTCTGGGGAATCCCCAAACTTGGCCCCAAACTGAGTCTTCTTAGGGTCAGTAACTAATAGTCCGACAACCCAGCTGAAGGCAGGGAAGGCAGAAGCAAAGATAAGAAGAAAGGCAGCAGAGATGAGGGGAGAGGAACCCACTTTCTTCTCTCCCATCCAGAGAGCACTGGGCTACCCACATGGTAGCCTAACGGCAAGGCCATCAGAACTTGGGGTCTGAAAGTGTCAGCAGAGCTACTGCTAGCAGAGTGGACAGGACAAGACAGGACACAAAATGTTGAGAAGGGTTGTCTGAGGAAAAATTTTAACCCACTATTTCCTCTAACAGCCAGAGACTACAAGGGGCAGAGGCATTGGAGAATAGCTGACCACACATTCCAGTGTGTTTATTAGTAACAGTCTTTCACTCTCAAAGTGTGGGGTTTGAATGCTACATGGTATGTTCATCCTAATTACAGATAAGCCTCATAAAATTTTAGGGCTTCCTGCTAGTTAAGCTGGGTGCAGACAGAGCTGCCCGCTGACAGAGGCGGAGTGCTTCAGTCGAAAGCTCAGAGGAGCTCCCCAGGAAGGCCAGTGTGGTCCTGGTCTCTGAAGGACATCTCTCCCCCGCGCAGTGGGAGTCTGTTGCAAGTGTCCGTGTTCATGCATGTGCGCAAGCGCGCACTGCAACACTGGAGAGGAAGCAGCGATCAGAGCCAGGAAGAGTGAGGAAAGAAAAATAGAAATGGGCAGGTGGGGGAGGCAAAGAGACGCAGACATAAGAAAGAAAATATAAGAAAAGAGTGGTTTTCTCAGGCCAGGTGTGGTCACTTGCTGTTTATGCAACCATCAATTTGCAGTGGAAGACTGAGGCAGGGCAACTAAATGGGTCCAAGGTGTAAACACAGGCCTACCTGGAGTTCCTAAGTTCTCCCATCCCACTGTACCTCTGGTGAGACTGCACCAGAGGGGCAAGACCGGTAGGGGAAGTCTGCAAACACAGGGTTTTAGGCTTCAGAAGTATTCTAGAGAAGTTCCATTCTCAAGAGGATGAGGCCAGTGAGAACCCACACATCACAAACAGCTCTTGACAAGACATCTTTCCAGAAGCCGCCCCTACACACTGACATAAGGAAAGAGCTCACTGATGAGATTAAGGGGCCTCTTTAGTCATCATCAGGAAAGAGACAATTTAAAATGAAATCAATAAACAACTATCTGTAAACTTAGGAATGGAAATATATTCCGACAATGTGTTCAAATGAAGGAGGGTAACATTGCAATGACAACGTGGTCATGAGAACAGTGATGCTCACGTACTCCAGAAAAGGCCGAGTAAAGAGGAGGAACGAGGCAGTGTCTGCCCAGTGCTGTCTCAGGAAGACAGGAATGCCATCTGGCACGCCTGAAAATGCTGGCAAGAAAGGAGGGCTGTCCCTGGCCTGCAGGCCTTGCTCTCGACAACACTCTCGTCTGACGCCACACCTGCCTTGATTTTCAGTTCCTTGAGAGTGGGGATGAGATTGCCAGATTAAACTCAGGATGCCCGGGTCAATCTGATTTTCAGATAAATGATAAATTTTTTTTCAGTGCTTAGTGTTTAGTATTTTTTCGTATTTAATCCCATGTTTATACATGTCTTATCTCATGCAATATTTGCGATATACCCATACTACAAAAGTAGTCGTTGTTTATCTGCAATTCCAATCTAACTGCGTGCCCTGTATTTTTATTTCTGGCAGCCCCTAGTGTGGACTAAGGCATGAGATCCATGCTTGGGTGTGCCCCTTTGAGCCTAGAAGAATATCTTATACATGGTACATGCTCAGTAGATAGTCTGAGTGCTTAAATTTGCTTGAATTAGGATGATGAACTGCTTCTGGAAAGCACTGAGGAACTGGCTGGGGAATATTTGAAAAGCAGGAAGTCATAACTAGCACCGTGTCCATCCGCTGCAGAAATATTTATGAACTACTCAGTACGTGTACAGAATTCTGCCTGTGAGAGGTCTTGGCTCCCACGGGTGGGGCAGTCTTACTCTCCAGCTTGCCGATGTGGCATTTTATTTTCAAGTTCCCTTTCCATCAAGCACCACAGAAGATTCACACGCAGAGCACGCTGTGGTGGTAGGCAGGGGCGAGCAGGCGGGCGGGCACGGTGGGAATGAGACTCTCTGAAGGGGACATTCCTTTCCAGAGGCAGAGATACAGGGAGGGATCCTGAGGTCCCCCAAAACACTCACCTTTGACAGCTTGCTGGACGTAGGCTGTTGTCCCATCACTGAGGGTCACCGTCTGCAGCCCCAAGCTCTCCATGGCAAACTGCTGCTCGTGTACTGAGACATGAAGTTGGCTGCTGGCCAGCACCAACAGATTGCCTTCTGGGTCACAAATCTGAGAAAATGGACAGTACCACATTATGAGTTGCCAGCTTCCTCCTCCTGCAAGGACATGCAGGGAAGGAGTTAATGAAGCCAGCCAAGAAGAAAGATGAATTCTTCAAAGTAGGGAACTATACTGGTTTTTATGAAAAGGGTTCAAAATATATAATATACATCTAAGAATTCTAAAAGTTGAGCATAGAGGAGAAGCATGCCAGTCAAATTGGTTGTACAGCAAGAGGTCACTGATCGAAACCCACTTTCAAACTTGTTCCCCTTAGGAGGGGCCGTTGAAGGCAGGCAGCCAGCCCCACTGCTGACAGCCCACTCCAACATCTCTCCTGTGCTCAGACCCACCCATCCACCTGTCTTCTTGACCATCCCTGGGGAACATCTCACAGGTGTCACAAATGGAACGAGTCCCCAGCAGAACTCGCAACATGCCCCAACCCCCCCGAACTGTTCTACTTCCAGTATCCCCTATCTCAGGGATGACACCTCTATCTACCCAGAATCTGTGGGGTCACCCTTGAGTCTTCCTTTTCCTCAAAAGTCCAGGTACCTATTTCAGGCAAGTATCACCTCTCACCTATTGTAAGAGTCTCTTAACATATGTCTAAACTCTTGTCTGTTTCCAATTCATTTTTTCTTTTTTTTTTTAAGAGACAATTGCTCTGTCACCCAGGCAGTGACACTGTAATTGTACGGTGGCACAATTACAGCTCACTGTAACCTCCAACTCCTGGGCTCAAGCGATCCTTTTGCCTCAGCCTCCCAAGTAGCTAGGATTACAGGCACATGCCACCATACTCAGCAAATTTTAAAATTTTTTTGTAGAGACAGGGTCTTGCTATGTTGCCCAAGCTGATCTTGAACTCCTGGCCTCAGTGATCCTCCCATCTTGGCCTCCTCAAGGACTGTGATTATAGGCATGGGCCACCATGCACGGCCCCAATTCATTTTCTAACAGGCTGTCAGGGTGACCTTAAAAAAAAAAAGTACAAATCTAAATATACCACTTGCCTTCAATAGCTTCCCATCACACTTAGAGTCCAGCTGGCAGGCACAGCTGGGTCCTGTTATAAATTCCCACAGCCTGGGCACTGCTTCTTCCCAGCACTCACACCTCGGGGCTCACCCGCTTCAGTACTTACCACTATCTGTCCAACATCTGTTGCCTACACAAACCTCTGGGCTCCAGTCCGGTTTCTGGTTCGAGGTGGTTTTGCTAGCACCTGGGACTGGGGACTCTGAACAAATCCGCCCAGAGTGACCCCCCCCCCATCCTCACGTGCAGCGTGGGAAGCGCGGGAGGATCCTGTCGCAGGATCCTCCATGCTCGCTGTGGCGCGGAGCCTACTGCAGCTGTAGACTCCTGCGCTTGCCAAGCTGCAGGAAGCCCACAGCCTCTGCTCTCAGTTCACTGGTCAGACTCTTTTGCTGCTCACCCAAAGAACTTTCCTGAGCCTGGAATCTGGACTACCTATTTGATTCTCATGGGCCACCCAGCTGCTTGCCTCGACTGGTGCTACCCGAACTGTTTCTGTGTCACGGCATGCAGAAAGAAGGGTATTTGTATGTCACACCGCAGATATTGCTGCTTGAAGCTAGGAGCGACCAGCTGTGGCTGTGGCAGCCCTGAGGGTCGAGTGGATCAATATCTGGGCAAAACTGCAGCCCATCTGTGACACAACGGTTAGGGTGCTCTACCCCAGGCTAGGCATCTCAACTATTAATAGAATTACTCGTTCATTCTGTCCACAAACATTAACTAAGCTAAGCTCCAAGGACAGCAATACTACTACTACTACTAATAGTGAACACTACTGTAGAGTTATCCATGTACTAGAAATAAGATATATATTAACTCATTTAATTCTCACAACTCTATAATTAAATACTATTATCTTCATTTTACAGTTGAGAAAATTGAGGCCCAAGACATTATACTTAATGTTACTACTTGCTCAAGGTTGGACAGCTAACAAGTGGTAGAGGAGGATTTGAGCTAGGCCATCTGATCCAGAGTGTGCTCTTAATTACTCTATTATGCTACCAAGTACAGAGGTTCTTGAAGCTGGAGATTTATGAACCCTGAAGCCACCTGAAAATACTTTTTTGGTGTGTGAGCCTATGCATTTTGCTAAGAGAGGGGAGTCCAAGGCTGTCATCAGAGTCTTACAGGGATTAGAGGTAAAGAACCACTGCCCAAGGGGGGAACTCTGGCATCTGACCCACTTTCTCTGGTCTATTAGGATCCTGGCAGTGACCCCTAACTTGCCCAGAACGCTGATAACCCCTACATGGTCCATATCTCACAAAAGCTCTGGTCCTGGCCTCTCTTAGTCTATTCCATGACCCTCAACTTTCATTCTCTTAGAGAGATTCTTTTGGTAACATGTTTTAGTGTAACAGCACTGTGTCAGAAATAAGGACACATATGAGAGACCCAGGTCTAAAAACAAAACAGAGTACAGGTTGAAAAGGGATTGCAAAATGGCCTCCAAGTTTTACAGCTAGGCCCCATGGCTCCTGAAGCAATGGTTAATTTAATTTAGCACATCTGCACTCCATTGTGACTTTTTGAGGAGAATCAGTGGTGTAAGACCACAGGCTCTGCAATCAGATAGCCTGGGTTCTAATCCAGGCTCTACCTCTTAAAAGCTGTGTAGCCTTGGGCGAGTAAAGTAATCTCTCTGAGCCTAGATGCCACTTTGAAAAAAATGGGGATAATGGCACCTGCCTCATAGGTTGCTGTAAGATTCAAATGAAGTCACATATGTCAGCGTTTAGCACAGTGCTGGCACATAGGAAGTACTCTAGAAATATTGGCTCTGAGGGGGAGGGGAAGGAAGAGGAACCTAAAACATAGTAGAGCAGTGGCAATAGTCCTGGACTAGAAGCCTAAAGAATAATTGGCTTCTAATCTTGATTCTATCTCCTATGTCTGCCTCCTTATCTGTAAAATGAAGCATTGCCCCAAATGACCCCTAGATCCTTTCTACTGCTCATGCTTTTTTTTTTTTTTAAAGAGACAGGGGTCTCGCTATGTTGCCCAGGCTGGCCTTGAACTCCTGGTCTTAAGCAATCCTCCCACCTCAGCCTCTGGAATAGCTGGGACAATGGGCACACACCACCTCACCTAGCTACTAATATTATTTTTTATCATATAGATACCCCATAATATGTGCCAGCCACTGTTCAAAGTACTTTACCTATGCTAACTCTTAATCTTAAAAATAACCCTCGAGAAGGTAGGTACATTATCCCCATTTTATAGATCAGGTGACTGAGGCTTAGAGGTATAGTAGTAATTTGTCCAAGGTCCCAAAGCTACTAAGTGCTGAAGCCAGGATTCAAAGCCAGGCTGGCTGGCCCCAGAGTCCACACTTCTCAATCTTTGGCATGCCTCTTGCTTCTGCTAATCCACTGTGACCAACACACTGTCAGCACTCAAAACTCTTGAATATGGGTTGTTTGACTTCCATCTCGCCAACCGTAACTTAAACCCAGTCCTTCCTGGCCTGCTGGCAATGGAAAGAGCGAATAGCTGGTAGCCACATTTCCCAAAATAACCCTTCTAAGACTCAAAGAAAACAAATCACCACTCTTGCACACGTTCTCGCATCCAGGCTAAATAAGCCCAACTCATTCACGTTTCCTCCTTAACCCTCATAATACAAACCTTTAAAAGGGCCCACTGTTGCTCCCCAACCTTTCCCAATCTCTGCCTTCCAACAGAGCCTGACTGCAGGGGTGCGAAACCTGCTCCCAGGCATCCGCCAGTGTTCTGATTGCCACCTTTCTCCCTTTCCTTCCTTTAAATGGTGGTTCACTCTGAACCCCCTGTGCCAGCACCAAACTGACAGCAGCAACAGATAGAGCCTAAGAGAGGCCTTGCCGCTGCTTCAGGATGGCTGTGCCTGAGCAGTTCTGCCTGCACTTGGTGTCTCAGATGCAGAACCCCCTCGGCCCTCTGCGAAAGGGCAGGAGCTGGGCAGGGGTAGTGGGGGCAGCTGCGCTGTTTTCTCCTTGGGGGGGCATAAGGCTTACCAGCTTTGTAATGACCTGAGCTGGGTGTGGGGGAGAGGCAGACTGAGAGCGGGTACGGTGAGATAAGAGTGATGACAAAAGGGAACACTCGGCTTGCCTAGAATGAGCAGCAAGTCCACTTCTGTTTGTTGCTCTTTTAAATGAACTTAACCCACTGTTGGCTGCATGCAGCAAATAACCCCATGCCTTCATAATATAGCGATGCGCTTCCTAAAGTAAAAATATAAAGTACAATTACTGGGGAGAGATTATGTTTAGAAAAACTTTTTAGACACTTTGGATCTTTAGGTCTCTCCGTGAATCAAGATATGCTTAAATTGCCTCCTCAAAGGAGAAAAATAAGGGATGTGAAAGACAGGAAACTAATGAGTAGCCATGGTATCTGTCCACTTTGACACAGTTGATATCTACTCTGATCCACTTCCAAGCTGGGCTGTGCTGACCACAGGCACCTGTTTGCTATTCCATTATCCTCTGCCAACCAGAACTCCCTGGACATTTGGAACAAGGCTTTCTGTACTCTGCCTCAGCCAGCCTAGAGGGCAACTGTTATTTTTCTATTTTTTTGAGACAGAGTCTTACTGTGTTGCCCTGGCTAGAGTGCCGTGGCATCAGCCTAGCTCACAGCAACCTCAAACTCCTGGGCTCAAGCAATCCTCCTGCCTCAGTCTCCCAAGTGGCTGGGATACAGGTATGTGCCACCACGCCTGGCTAATTTTTTCTATTTTTGCTCAGGCTGGTCTCGAACTCCTGAGCTCAAGCGATCCTCCTGCCTCGACCTCTCAGAGTGCTAGGATTACAGGCGTGAGACACTGTGCCCAGACAAGGGCAACTGTATTTAGAAGCCAAAAAAAAAAAAAAAAAAAAAAAAAAAAAAAAAAAAAAAAAAGAAAAGAATAGAAAGGAAAAGAAAACTAAAGAAAAGAAAGACAAGACAAGACTAAACATTTGCTTGGAAAGAGAAGAATGTTCAACTTTGAAGAAAAAAATGATGACAAATCTTCACATAGAAAATTCCTCATTTGTGAACAGAAAACTTGTTATGAGGACAAAGAAACATTAGGTTGGGAGGGACAAAGGCTGATGGAGACAAGCAGTGAACAAATCTGAAGCAGATTTGGAAGAGCTGTAGTAAAATGATTCAGTATTTGTTATTATAGAAAAAGACCTCAATGCACACACAAGATCTTATTGAAACAGGCTTGGTTCTGCGGCTTTCTAAACACTGAAGAGAAAACAGGAAATTAATAACAGAAACTTGCATTAACACAACACAAATTTAAAACATCAGCTAAACATCTCTTTGCAAAAGGCATACTGATTTTAAAAGCCCAAATCACATTTTAGTATGGTTCCCATTTGGCTACGGCAAATTTAAAGATTTGAATTAGTCACAGGAAAGGGAGTAATTAGGCAAAGTGGATTATTTCCAATTCTAAAAGGGCAATGAAAATACAGGCACCATTATTACAGAACAGAACTTATTTAAACTAAAATAACTTAAAAATCTAATTTCAGCCATACATTTAAGTGAATTTTAACACCTTAGTTTGTAAACATCCAACATGGCAATCATGGCTGGGTTTCAAACCCACTTTTGTCCATGGAAGTCCAAAATAAAGGCATTTTGGAAAGATTATGCTAAGGATAAGCTTTACAAGCAAATTAGCACAGACATGATGAAGTTATATCTAAATTGTTTCTGGAATTCAGCCTGGGGTCACCACTGGCTTGAGAAGGGCTACTTGAAAATGAAACATTCTAACAGCATCAGGAGGGATTGGGTTACCATAGTTCACATTTTTAAAAACCATCACCCTTGAACAAAAAGGTTAAATCTTTATTTTTATCAGTTCACTGAAATGGAACAATATCCAGATCTCAACTAGGAAGAGAAGGTAGTTTTGGACTTCTGAAGCAAAAGAAAATCAAGTGAGAGAACAAGGCAAGAGGATCACTTGAGGCCAGGAGTTCAAGACTAGCTTGGGCAACATAGCCAGACCCGGTGTTTGCAGGTGTGGTCGCATGCACCTGCAGTGCTGGCTACTCAGGAAGCTGAGTCAAGAGGATCGCTTGGGCCCAGTAGTTCAAGGTTATAGTGAACTATGATCAGGACACTCTACTACAGCCTGGGTGACAGAATGAGACCTTGTCTCAAAAAAAGAAAACCAAGTGAAAAGAAGAGCTGGTTTAAAAAAAAAAAAAATCAGGCTGGGTGCAGTGACTCACATCTGTAATCCCAGCCTTTGGGAGGCCAAGGTGGGAGGATCACCTGAGCTCAGGAGTATGAGATCAGCCCGAGCAACATATCAAGACCCTATCTCTACAAAAAATACAAAAATTAGCCAAGCATGGTGGTACATGCATATAGTCCCAGTTACTCAGGAGGCTAAGGCTGGAGGATCCCTTGAGCCCACGAGTTTTGAGGTTGCAGTGAGCTATGATGATGCCACTGCACGCATGCCCAGGCAACAGAATGAGACCCTGTCTCCAAACAAACAAACAAACAAACAAACAAAAAAACCACAGACACATATAAACTTTTCAGAATATCAAATTCCCACTAGACAAGAGGCTACAATATAAATTCACACAAGCAAAAAACACTAGTCGTAAATAAACAATAAAGGCTCACTCTCATTAGTAATTAAAGGATAAGAAAAAATAATCAAATCACCAAAATCAAAGTATAAAATCCAACAGTTAATGCTGGTAAGGCTGGGAGATAGGCACAGGGTGTCACAACCCAATTAAAAAGTGGGCAAAATATCTGAACGGTCACCTCACCAAAGAAGACATACACGTGGCACGTAAGCACATGAAAAGTTCAACATCATGTCATTAGGAAACTGCAAATTAAAGCAACAGTGAGATACCACTACACACCTATTAGAATGGCCAAAATCCAGAACCCCGATAACACTAAATGCTGGTGAGGACATGGAGCAACAGGAATGCTTGTTCCCTTCCGGTGGGAATGCAAAATGGTACAGACACTTGGGAAGACAGTTTGGCAGTTTCTTACAAAACTAAACATACTTTTACTACATGACCTGGCAATCAAATTCCTTGGTTTTAACT
Organism: Indri indri; assembly: GCA_004363605.1. NCBI lineage: Eukaryota > Metazoa > Chordata > Mammalia > Primates > Indriidae > Indri > Indri indri. The sequence goes on from RJWJ010000886.1 coordinate 66,770, forward strand.
CAAGTGAGTTGAAAACTTATGTCCCCAGAAAAACCTCCACACAAACATTTATAGCAGCTTTATTCATAATTACCCCAAATTGGTAGTAACCAAGATGTCTTTCAATAAACAAACTGTGGCACATCCATACAATGGAATATTCTTCAACTATAAAAATGAATGAGCTATCGTGCCACAGAAAGACATGGAGAAACCTTAAATGCATATTGCAAAGTGAAAGAAGTCAGTCTGAAAAGGCTACATACTATATGATTCCAACCACATGACATTCTGGAAAAAGTAAAACTAGAGACAATAAAAAGATCAGTGTTTGCCAGAGGTTCAAGGAGAGAAAGGAAAGGATGAATAGGTGGCGCATAGGGGATTTTTAGGGTAGTAAAACACTTCTGTATGATAATGTAACGGTGAGCACATGACATTATGCTTTGGGCAAAACCCATAGAATGAACACCACAAAAAGTGAACCATATGGTAAACTATGAATTAATAAAAATGTATCAATGTTGGGTCAGCAATTACAACAAATATACCACATCAATTCAAGACGTTAATATTAGGGGAAACTAGGGGCAAGGAGTATATGGGAATTTTCTGTACTTTCTGTTCAATTTTTCTGCAAACTTCAAACTGCTTAAGAAGTAGAGTCTATTAAATTAAAAAAAAAAATCCAACAATGAAAGCTAGCAAGGTGGACAGATAGGCACAAGTGTGCACTGCTGACAGCACTGGAGGCTGTTCAGGCTGTCCAGAGAACAATTCTCAATGCTTAACCCCACTGGAAAGATAAGGGTTTGAGATCTAATCACCTTGTCGTCCTATATCATCTCACAAAAAGAATGAAAAGAAAACAAGCACAATGATGCTTGTTTAAACACTTTAGACAAGAATCATGAAGATCATCGGGATTAACAGTGGGGGCACTTAACAAATTAACGATGAGTGAAAAAAGACATAAGGGTGAATATTCATCTGGTTTCAACTCGCATAAACCTCAACTCCAAATGAGACGAAGTCAGAAGAGGACAAAAAGAAACTGTGCTAAAAGACAGTTGTGCTAAAAAGAAGGGTTCTAATTTTTAAAACATGAAAGTGCTGAAATAAAAAGATGCCAGCATGGAGCTCAGAGGCAGTTCTACAGTGGACATGACCCTTGCCTACTTGGTTGCCAGTCCCTCCCTCTTGGGGTTTCCCTCAATTCTCCCCACAGCCTTCCTGTCACCACCTGCACCTCATCTCTCCTAGGTCCTGCAAAGAAAAACATCCATCTATCCCTCCTCCAATTCATGCCAGTGTAAACTGAGGTGGGGAACTTCTCCCTCAAGGGGTTTTCTTCCTTTCCTCTCTTATAAGCCCTCCAGAGGTCCAGCTTCTGCTTGGATATATTTTTAAATGTGATTTTCTTCAAAAAAGGATGTGTTGTTTTGTTTGTCTTGTGGAACAGAGCGTTGCAATGTGAACTCATGATTCCAGTATCCTATGCTGATCTTCAGGGAATCTGATACATTCTCAAAGCGATGTCCATGTGGAGGAACAGGCAGTTTTACACTGTTGGTGGGAGTGTATACTAGTATGATCTCTATGGTGGGCAGTTTGGCAATATCAACCAAAATTACAAATGTACATATCATCTGACTCAGCAATTTCACATCTAGTCTACAGGTAGATGCACATGTATGAAAAATGGCATATATCCAAGGTTATTCATGGCATCCCTACACGTAATATGGCAAAAAAATTAGAAAAAGCATAAATGTCTATCAATACAGAACTTCCATATCATGCAGACACAAATAAATGAGGCAGGCTCCTTACATACTGGTATGGGTAGATCTCCAAAATATACGTAATAAAAACAGCAAGGTATGGTCGGGTGCGGTAGCTCACGCCTGTAATCCTAGCACTCTGGGAGGCTGAGGTGGGAGAATCATTCGAGTTCAGGAGTTCAGGACCAGCCTGGGCAAGAGTGAGACCCGTCTCTACTAAAAATAGAAAGAAATTAGCCAGACAATTAAAAATATATAGAAAAATTAGCCAGGCATGGTGGCACATGCCTGTAGTCCCAGCTACTCGGGAGGCTGAGGCAGGAGGATCGCCTGAGCCCAGGAGTTTGAGGTTGCTGTGAGCTAGACTGACACCATGGCACTCACTCTAGCCCGGACAACAGAGCGAGGCTCTGTCTCAAAAAACAAAAACCAAAAAACAGCAAGGTATAAAACAGTGCGTTTTATGTGCTGCCACTGGCATAAAAAACATCTGTGGAAGGACAGTCACGAAATTACTAACCAGGGCTGCCTGTGGAAGGCTCACTGAATGACTGTGGCACAGTGAAGGGAGGGTGACTTTTCACTGTGCATCTTTTATACTTAAAGAAAAAAATTAAGCCTTGAGAATGTGTTACCTGTGCTAAATAATTAAAAACCTAAAACCTTTAAAATTAGAATTTTAAAAAATTAAAAACCCTAAAACCTTTTTTTGGCTACAGGAATATCTATGATTCTCTCCCTTCACAAGGCAGACGATCCAGTGCTGACAGGATGGGTTCCGTGACATTACAGGTCTGCAGCAAAACCACATTTGCATACGCGGCTTCACAATTCATGGATACCATTCTGCAATTTCATATGGAAAGTTGATTACACTGAGCATTAGGCAACAGCAGGTCTATATAGGACTGGAGGACATGGTGGCTTCAACTCGTGTATCCCCAGCCTGGTGGGTCTGGCTGAAGTGGTCTAAGCAAGTACTACCTTTCTCCCTCACTGTCCCATGTAGCCCTGGGACAGTACTTCCTAGGTTGAGAGGCTGATCTCAGAGAAAAGAACTCTAGTTTCAGGTACCCCTGCCACATCCCCGCATCTAACCCTCAGGTCAGGTCTGCAATCTCAAGGAGCCCCCAGTTCCTTGGTTCTTATCTTAACTGTTTGGGTCTCACGTTTGCTTTATCAGCAATCCCAAAGCAACAGGAACTTCTTTTTGTTTTGAGACAGAGTCTTGCTCTGTCACCCGTCACCCAGGCTAAAGTGCCATGGCGTCAGCCTAGCTCACAGCAACCTCAAACTCCTGAGTTCAAGCGATCCTCCTGCCTCGGCCTCCTGAGTAGCTGGGACTACAGGTATGCGCCACCACACCCGGCCATTTTTTCTATTTTTAGTAGAGACAGGGTCTCACTCTTGCTCATGGTGGTCTCAAACTCCTGGGCTCAAGTGATCCTCCCACGTTGGCCTCCCAGAGCCTGGCCAGGAACTTCTAACAAATGCAGTTATGAAGTGAGATAGATAGAGTATGAGCCTAACAAGTTGTATCTGGGCTTCTCAGAGATGAACAATTCACCGGAGGGCAAGCTTGGCGGGGGGGATGTTAAACCCAAGGCACTAGAAGAGGTGCTCTTTCGGCTGATGACAGTATAACACACTATGAGGCTTTTAATGACCTATTCAACATTGCAGATCTTTCTGATTCTGAACTGCAAGTGAGGAGCCTGAGTTGGCCCCATACTTCTACCAGCAAAACAGACGCTGGCATAGGATTTGTGAGACTCTCACAATTTTATACTCTGATTGATAGCTGCCAGTGCAAGAGGAATTTGAGGTTTATCGGTCGCTTTTGGAAACAGCACCTGAAGCAAGTCACGGCTGTCAGTTAAAGATGCTCAGCTGTACTTGGACTTGTCCCTGTTTTTTTTTTTCTTTACTCACCAGGACAAAATTTCCTTGTTCCATTAAATGGTAGATGCTGATTAGCTGTCAATTCTAACCAAAATTTTGCAGGTGACCTGTTAATTAGCATGGGCTATGTCTTGTGTTCTTGTTTACCTGGTCAGAGACTCTCCTTGCAACATAAACATCAACATTTAAATCACACATGGATAAACACAGCTGACAGACAGCTTTCAGATGCAGTTAAAGGATTACACTGCCATGGTATGTGTTTCCTTTAACACTTGACTTTTTTAGAGGAAAATAACATTCTTACTTTCTGTTATATAGATTATAATTTAAATTCCTGGAGAGTGTGTCTTTCAGCTTAATTAGCACCTAACAAAGAGTGTGCCAAAGATACCAAATGATTAATGCAATTAGGTCTCATAGCTAACTGAGCTCTTTAGTGCAAATCTGAATCCTGATTCAGTTCCACTTACTGTGAATTAGATCTAACTGAAAAACCTGAGACCAGATCTGAAACCCTTCATCTTCTAACAGAACTGTGAGCTCCTTACGAAAAGCTCCCAGCAAGGGAGTAAAGATTGAGATAAAGAATGAAGGAGGAGCCAGGCATGGTGGCTCCTGCCTGTAATCCTAGCACTCTAGGAAGCTGAGGCGGGAGGATTGCTTGAGCTCAGGAGTTCGAGACCAGCCTGAGCAAAGCGAGACCCTGTCTTTTACTAAAAACAGAAAAATTAGCCAGGTGTTGTGGTGTGCACCTGTAATCTCAGCTACTTGGGAGGCTGAGGCAGGAGGATTACTTGAGCCCAGGAGTTTGAGGTTGCTGTGAGCTATGATGATGCCACTGCACTCTACCCAGGGCTACAGAGCGAGAATCTGTCTCAAAAAAAAAAAAAAAAAGGAAGGAGGGAAGGAATTAAGCCCCCTCCCCCCCATATCACACCACTTTCCCAGCCCCAAGCTGGATGGACCACTTTTTCCTCACCTGGAATACCATCTTGCCTTGTCTCTGACATCCACGTTCACCATTTCCTCCCAGATCCAGGTCAAGAACAAGCTTTCCCTGGCTAATACCATGCCAGACTGTCAGACTCCAGCCCCGTGTTCCCTCTGCACTTGGCAGTGAAGCTATACCTGGAGGCTCATCGGTGGTGTTCCACAAGGGCATGGATCCATGTCCTCTGTCATTGTCTCTTCATGCTGCGGCACAGTGCCCAGCACACAGCAGGCATTCACTGGGTATTACTTTAGCGAACGAAGGAAGGAACCTTACCACCACCACCACTACCCTGTGTAGAGCTCAGCAGTTTCCAAAATGCTCTCAGATACACAGATGCATTTTCTTGTGTACTGTGAGCACTTAATTCATCAACTCTCACAATGGGAGGGGCTGAGAAGACAGCTCATTTCTAGTCTAAAGCGGTCATTTTGCAGATGAAGAGACACAGGCCTGTATTGTCTGAGGAATCCCAAAGGATCACACAGCTACCTGGTGGTGGAGCCTAAACCACCAGTGTTCTTCCCCCCATACTCCTCTGTCTCTTGCCTAGTAATAGTGTTCTTTCAGTTTCTGAGAGTACATACCTACTAGACTACAATAGACTTGAATGTCCAGCTGCTACTCAATCAATATCTCCACTTTGATATCCAAAAATATCTCAAACTGGACAAGTTTAAAAGTGAATTCCTTATCTTCCCCTTCTCACAATCTGCCCCCCTTCCAGGGTCCTCCATTTCAGTAAATGGGAATTCCACCCTTCAGTTGCTCAGGCCAAAAATGGGAGCTATCCTCAACTTCTCTATTTCTTTCACATGCTGCATCCAATCCATCAACAAATCCTGCAGGCTCCTTTCAAAATATACCCAGAATCCAACCATTTCCCACTCTTCCATTGCAGTACTTTGGGTCCAAGACACCAACTTCTCTTGCTTAGACTACTGCAGTAGCCTCCTAACCAGTTCCCCTCCTTCCACTCTTTCCTCAGTACAGCTTATTCTCAACATAGCAGCCAGAATGATCTTTTCAAAATATAATCATACCACTTACCTTCCTAGAATCCTCTAATGGCTCCCATCTCACAATTCACAATAAAAGCCAGTGACCTATGTGACTTGCCCCTAATCCACTCCCACCTGGACACCAGCTGTTTCCCCTATCTCAGGCTGGCTTCCTTGTGTTTCTCGAATATGTATACAGGGCACACTCCTGCCTCAGGGCCTTTGTGCTTGCTGTTCTCCCTGACTGGAATAAGCTTCCCCCAGATACATGCTTGGCTCACCTCCTAACTTCCTTCAGGTCTTTGCTCAAATGTTAACTTTTCAATGAGAGCTTCTGTGACCTCTCCCCTTCTCTGCCTAATTTTCTCAATATATATTTTACTTATTTATTTGTTTATTGTCCGTCTCTCCCTTGTCCATTGCCCAAAAGGTAAGCTCACTGTTCCGACCCCAGTGCCTAGAAAAGTACCTGGCACAGAGCAGGTATTCAAATATTTGTGGAATGAATGAATGAATGAATGAGTGGATGAATGAACATCCATACCTTTAGGATCTCCCAGTAATCCGAAAGCTTGAGGTCAGAAGGGGAAGACCCTAGTTGAACTCTGGTTTCTCTCCTGCCCTAGGCCCCTCTTTCCCCACCTTCTTCTCAGGTCCAGTCCAACGCTTTACCATCAGAAACCATACCTGAGCTGGGAAGCAGGGAAGGACCAGGAGCTTGTTGCCAGGCCGTTACAATTCCCAGGCCACCAGACGCAGAATTCTACAGCGTGCTAATTTTTTCATTTTGGTATCCTGATATCTCACAAACAGAAGAGGTCAGGGATAGGTCAGGACTAAGTACACTACTTAACCTAGATAACAGTACTAACTCAGTAACAGAGGTGCTCTGAGGTGTTTTCCAAGGAACAGTACTAGAATTGCACTTGTTCATCTAGCTGCGCCCCCAATCTTTTTTTTCTGAGACAGAGTCTCACTCTGTTGCCCAGGCTAGAGTGCCGTGGTGTCAGCCTAGCTCACAGCAACCTCAAACTCCTGGGCTCAGGATCCTTCTGCCTCAGCCTCCTGAGTAGGTGGGACTACAGGCATGTACCACTATGCCCGGCTGATTTTTTTCTATTTTTAGTAGAGATGGGGGTCTCACTCTTGCTCAGGCTGGTCTCAAACTCCTGACCACAAGTGATCCTCTGCCTCGGCCTCCCAGAGGGCTAGGACTACAGGCGTGAGCCACCGCGCCTGGTGCCCCCCAGTCTTTTTGTTATGGAATTCTAACATGTACAAAAGTAATAGTAATAAACTTCATGAATCTATTACCCAACTTCAATAATTACCAACATTTTGCCACCTTGGTTTCCTCTATTCCCTAATTATCTCTGCAATCTCCACTAAATATTTCATCTAGCTGTTTTCTTGAAAACAAGTCTATATAAGACAGACCCTGACATGGTTGCCACTGCATCTAGCAACTGTCTCAACCAATCTCTCTAGTCTTAACAGAAAGATGGTTAAAAAACAACAACAACAACAACAAAAAAAAAAAACAGGGAAATGCAAATCAAAACCACAATGAGATATCACTTATCTCCAGTGAGACTGGCCTTTATCAAAAAGTCCCAAAACAATAAATGTTGGCATGGATGCGGAGAGATAGGGACACTCATACACTGCTGGTGGAACTGCAAACTAGTGCAACCTCTGTGGAAAGCAATATGGAGATACCTTAAAGAGATACAAT